>LPNX010180793.1:25365-37750 GCA_001517045.1 Pseudotsuga menziesii | reverse complement strand
TTAGCTTGATGATAGGAGTGGTACATATTACTGGTACTTAGTTGATGGGCCTTGAATGTTCATCATTTTGGTTATATTTCAGAGATGAGATGTATTTTTGGGTGTAAGTTTTTGTAACTGAAGATCTAGTTTTGGGATAGCAAGGGAGATAGATTATGTGATGTAATGGATAGCATGGGAGATAGAATATAGATTTGATAAGATGACAATGGATGTATAAACTGAAAATATATATGGACAAGTCTCCTTTGATTTCTAATTGAAATAGCAAGGGACTGTTTTTTCCCTTTACGTGAAAAAAAAAAACCTACTTAATTAATGTGACAAGTTTTATAAACTTGTTATATTCTTATATTTCTCTTTTTTTCTCAATTTCTATATTCAATCTAAAATTAATTTAGTTTCTCAATTGTTATATTTGACATGAACATACATGTTGTGGCATATTCACTTTTTTCATATAAGAGAAACTAATTTACTTTCTCAATGCTTATATTTGACATGGACATGCACTTTGTGGCATATTCACTTGAAGTCTTTCCATTTGTAGAAAGTCTTATAAGATTATTAGTTTTTGCAAACAAAACAAAAGGCGTTGTCATTTTATTTTAATTGTAAGAACTTTTTTTAATACACTGAAAAAACAAGTTCATTACAATAATGTAGGCCGCTTGATGGCATCTCAAGTTTGTATGGCTACTCATACACCTGAAGGTACCAAATGGATAAAAATAAAGCATTGGCATTTCCAAAGTGTTATATTAAAATCCACCATGTTTGTATGAACAAGACAAACAATGTCGATGCACTTTATTAAGGTTAGAAGACAAACAATGTCGATGTACTTTATTAAGGTTAAGTATACATTCTTGTGCTTCCACTTATACAAGGTCCAAGGTTCTTGATTCAAGTTGGGTACATTTACTTTGAAAGCTCTCACCATTACATTAGTTTCTCTTCTTGGAGCTAGACTTATATGTTAAAGTATTGTATTCTAAAGTATTGTATTCTAGGTTACACTAAATTTAATCACAATGAATGGGAATTCCTCACTTGTTATATTAGAGCTTTTAAATGTATCATCACAACTATAATTTTTATGCTTTATATTAAATCAATAATAATAGTTTACAAGTAAAAATTAAAATCATTTACATTTCTTATTAACAATATAATGATATGGATCATCGATCAACCATGTCTTCTTCAATATACCTATTATCAATTGTTGTATTTTCATGGATATTGATCAACCCATGTCATGCCCATTACCATTTGTTGTATTATCATTGTCATAACTTTGTTGTGTTATCATCCAGATAATTTGCATAATAAAGTTGTTTGAACACAAGAACACATTAGATAACGTGATTTAACATCACCAGAATGGAAAAAGGCAAAATCATTCCATCATCAATATCATGCATCTAACCAAATCCATCTCTACATGTTGTACAAATAATTATATGAAGAAACTTCACTACATGTCAATCACAAAAACTCAAAACTTTAGATAAATATGGATGTTTAACTAAAAGATTGGCCGAGTCTTTTTCAAAGTATCAAACGTTATTAAGTTTTTCTATCATTCCAATAGCTTAGTTTTATTACCAGCACAATAGCTTGCATACTAGACTTATTGCTACATAGAAATAGAGTAAGCAACATCATTAAGAAGCATCAAAATCCATTCCATTAGCAATATGATACAGTCCAAATAAATAAATCTGTCAAAATCCATTCCATCAACAATATGATACACCAAATAAATCAATCCGTGCAACATCATTAAGAACCAATCAAAATCCATTCCATAAGCAATATGATATAGTCCAAAAAAATCATAAACACCAAATAAATCAATCGCTGCAACATCATTCATAAACAATCAAAATCCATTCCATAAGTAATATGATATAGTAAAAAAAAAATCATAAACACCAAATAAAACAAACGCTAGTAGCTGCATTAAGCATTCTCATCAGGAAATGTAGGCCAAAAAGCTGAAAGCCCAACTAACTCAAATAAATCTTAAACACCCCAATCCATTCCAATCATAAACATCATTCAGAACCAATCATAAATCCATTCCATAAACACCCCAATTAATAAATCATAAACACCCCAATTCATAAACATCATTCAGAACCAATCAAAATCCATTCCATAAGCAATATGATATAGTCCAAAAAAATCATAAACAACAAATAAATCAATTGCTGCAACATCATTCATAAACAATCAAAATCCATTCCATAAGTAATATGATATAGTTAGAAAAAAATCATAAACACCAAATAAATCAAACGCTAACAATTGCATTAAGTATTCTCATCAGGAAATGTAGGCCAAAAAGCTGACAACATTCCCCTTGGGCGAGCGTGTGGTCAGGGCTGACAGCCCTACCAGAATTGACAGCTGCCCATACTCCCCAATCCCCAAGGCAATAACTGCCCAACTAACTTTTGGAGAATGTAATTGGTTGATGAATAAGACAAGAAAAGGTGGTTGGAAGTTGATGGGTTCTCCTTTTGACACTTGTATTTTCCCCATTGGCTCAGAGGTTAAATATTCCACCCCCCCCTTATCGTTAGGAAATCATGCCCCCATCTCATTATTTGTTGCATTGACATAGTTGGTTGTGGGTTTTTTCAATTAAATTGCATATTTACATGATGTCCAAAAATTTTAATGTGTCGGCTAGCACAAAATACCATCAGCATCGATTTTAATCACCGAACCTAAAATGATAAATCAATGGTGGGGCTTTTGCCTTTAGCTCCACACCACGATTAAATACAATATAAACATCATATACATTTTTAATGCAATCGGGGTCGAATCCGGGGTGTTACGGGTATGGGGTTCCAGTAGCGATAAAGCAACTTTTAAGGCTATAAGGTCCACGAGCAATAAAATCAACTTTTAAGGCTATAAGGACCATGAGCAATAAATTCAACTTATAGGGTTTAAGTCATCAATATTCTTCTCCAAACTATGAATTCAAGCTCAAAAACCATGCTTCCAGCACCAAACCTTAAAATGATACTCAGGTACCACACAAAAAGGAAAAACCTTCTATATGTTGTGGTTTAAGATCTTATGCATAACGACATAAAGATATCCATGACCCTAAAATACATGAGAAGTTGTGACAAACCAACACTCACATACCACACAAAAAGGTAAAACCTTGTGTATGTTGTGGTTTTAGACCTTATGCATAACGTCATAAAGATATACATGACCCTAAGATATAAAGGTATACATGACCCTAAGATATAAGAAAAGTTGTGACAAACCAACTCTTGGGCTTTTATTCTAAAACATAAGCCCATATTCAACATTAAATTTTTATTAATTTTTTTATAATTTCTAACAATTATAAAAAAAGGAATATAAAAAATAATTGATAGCTAGGGGATGAATGGATAACAAACACTTCATGGCAAATAACTAAAAAGAATGTTAGATTAAAGAAAAGAATATAAAAAATAACTAATACTTGATATTTAATGGATAACATGAAAAATGCAGCTATAACATATAGTTAGGCATTTCCAAATTATCTTCCATTTCATAACTATCTCTCACCCATTTGATCCCTACCGACATGATCCAACCACAAACTTCTCTCACCCATTTGATCCCTACCGACATGATCCAACCACAAACTATGTGAGTGTGTTAGTCTAAAAAAACCAACTATACAATTGAAGAATCATATTAACATAGAAAGAGTATTTTTTATTATTCAACTCATAACCTTCGAGTATTGCTATCTCTGAATACGATTTCTATCCAGAAGAAAGAAAAGAAGGAAATATTTTAAAGTCAGCGAGGTTAAGAATAGCCTATGAAACACCGAGGTGTGACAGTGACAGCCTTATATTGAAAAAAAGAAAATTATTTGGTGCAAACACGTACTCGAAACCCGCTGGTTTCTTGGAAACTCAACAGAAATAAAAAGCCATGAAGTCTGTGCCTCAGTTTCCGTGGGCGAGGGATCGTAGCCCTCCGCTATGGACTTCGGATGTAAAGGGCAACATCAGGTACTTGTTAGCAGAACAGCCCATGGTAACGCACTTCAGATGGGATCATAACGCCTGGGGCTCCACATGGCTCTTTCCCATCGTGGCCATTGCCTTCTATCTGTTACTCATTTTGCTTCTAAAGATTCTTCTCATCCCCAGAAATAGGCCGTTGCCTCTGGGCCCGATACCCGCCATTCATAACCTCTGCGTGGTCGTGGCTTCGGTGGCCATCTTCGTGGGCTGCTGGGAAGCCACGGGGGTCGAGATTTCAGAGATGAGATGGATTTGGCGGAGGCTGTCTAAGAGCACCGTTGAGTGGCTGATGTGTTTTCCTTTGGGCACGCGCTCTTCAGGCAGGGTCTTTTTCTGGTCATACATCCTGTATCTCACAAAGTTCCAACAGTTCTTCGACACGGTCATAAAAATTCTCCGCAAGAAGCCCATCACTTTTCTGCACGTATTCCGCCGCATCGTTGTCGTCTGCGTGTGCTTCGCCTGGCTGGAGTTCTCTCAGTCGGCGCAGATCGTGGGCGTCCTCACCACCACGCTCCTCAATGTCGTGGTTTACTCGTATTTTTTCTGCAGAAGCGTCGGTTGGCGCTGGTCCTTGCCGGTCTTCCCTGCCCATTGCCAGACGGTGCACTTGGCTTTCACGTTGGTCGCCTACGTTGTTGTTCTTGGGCTACACTTCATCAACAAGGAAGGGTGCAATGGCATGGGTGCGTGGCTCTTCGATGCCCTATTCAACGTTGCGCTCCTATTGCTCTTAATCAACTTCTACGTCAAGCAAAAACGCCACGACACCAAATCACTGAATACCCATGAAATCAACATCCCACAAGAAGCAGCGTGATGAGTACATATATAGATAGATACATGGATTTCTAAGTTTTTTTTTATTTGAAATGGGAGTTATGCATATAGATAGATTTTGATTAGTAGACCATTATGATGGAATTAGGTATTCAAAATCCTTTTTTTGGGTTAATGGGAAGAACCCCTTACTAGCAGGTTTGTTATTGTTTAAGTTATCCCGAACCAAGAACTCGGAGCTGTCTTCATAGATAGATTTTGACTTGTAAACCATTATGGATAGAATTAGGTCACGATGAGTTTTTGTTATTCAATTATTTTTTGTTGTCTAATGGGAAAAACCCTTGACTAGGAAGTTTGCCATTGGTTAAGTTACCAGAACCAGGGACATGTAATCGGTCAAAATCAACCCAGGATCGGGCACCAACCCTTAACATGGTTGGATTTTTGGTATCCGTGGTATTTTAATCGGCGACCATTCCGTTTAGAGAGCATCCCATATGTTATTCAAAATCTATTTATACATGATTTTTTATTATTCAAAATCTATTTCTATAGGAGAAATAGATTCGGTTTATGAAACACCTTATTTTGATGATATTTTTAAAAATATTTAATATTTATATTAATAATGATAATGATTTTTAAGTTGCATGACATATTTTGATTTGTAAGACTTAAAAAAAAGTGGAGAATCATTTGGTTTTCTTTATATATATATATATATATATATATATGTTAAAAAGTTTTAATTTTTTTTAATAAAAACAATTTTTATATTTAATTTTTTAATATTATAAATAAAACAAATTATTTCACTCTTCTTTTTAAAAATGGTTAAATTTTCTTTTTCATTATAAAATTTATTGAAGTTTGATTTTATTTAACAAAGTTGATTTTTATTTATTTTGGATATAATAAATATATATTTTTGATCTTCTAAATTAAAGTAAATAATTTCTTTTAACTTTAATAATTAAATATATTTGACAATGAGAATATCCTAACCAGAATAAAGAGTGGCAATGTACATGCTCTAGGTTTAGTATGATAATTGCTGAAAAGATACATTGCCGAAGATCTGATTCTAAAAGCATTATGCAAAAACATTAATATGAATATGAATTTGTGTTTTCTTTCTTTAAAAAAAAGAGATTGTAAAATATTTCAAAACTTATTTAATTGAATTTTGAATATTATTGTTTTTGAGAATGTCCTAACTCTTCATAGACCTATGTCATGCGTAAAAAGTTAAAGTTATATATAAAGAATTAATAGTATAATTTATATGAAGTTTATTTGTCTTTTTATTATTAAAATTTATAAACAATTTTATTTTAAATTGAAGGACAATGTTTTTCTGTATGGGAAATAACTTGTGGTATGATTTAGAGTGATGTACAATTATGACTTTAATTTTGATTCATGAAGAAATTGTTTATGGTAGATATAATTTAATGTGATGAAGAGGTTTATAGGCTTACTCCAACATTAAAAGAATCAACATAGGTACCCATTAGCAACACATTAAAGTCGAGAAATACAATGATATGAAAAAGCAACTTATGTAAAGGCAACAAGAAAATATATGCTAACTTGCAAGGAATTCAATATTGATATATGGAGAATTTTTAATTTAAACTGTGTCGGTTACAAACTCTATAAAATATTTTAGAGGTAGTTGCATATTGTAAGATGGAGCAAATGTACAATATTCAAATGCATTGTGTTTACTAGAAAAACTGGGTCCAATCATGACATTGCTTGCAACAATAAAAAATTGGAATATAGAAATGTAAATTACAACAATTAAGAAAATCTTGTATTTTTGAGTGTGAGGAAAGGCTAAAGGCTAGCTATTGTTGGGAGAATCCTATGGATGTCTTGTTATAGTTGTGCAATCTGCACCTCAGAGTCAGGGTTCTGGAAGCGTTTTCATGAACTTATAACATGGAAAACTAAATTCAGTGTATGCCAGCCAAGTCATGATTCGAGAAATAACTCATATTTTAGACCAGCTAAAGGTGATTAAACTCTTCCCTTCTTATGTACAAGAGACAGAAAAAGAAGATTTACTCAAGGCTATTACACTTTCTGTAGTTGAAGCTGCTCTGAAGGGGTTTAAAAAAGATAAAAGCTCGAGTCTCGATGGATGGCCGATTGAATTCTTCCTAGCTTTCTACGACTTAGTGGGGGAAGATCTACGTTGTGCTGCTGAACAAGCTAGGATTGAGGGCAAAGTTACTAGAGCTAATAATTGTACCCTTCTTACATTGATTCCTAAGTGTGAAAAGCCTCTCTCCTTTCCTGACTTTCGACCCATCTCTCTGTGTAATATGGTATACAAGATCATATCTAAAATTGTTGCCCTGCATTTAAAACCCCTCCTTGACAGGGTTATTTTTGCTCAGCAATTTGGTTTCCTCAAAGATAGACAAATCTCATAGCCTGTTGGTATTACACAAGAGTTCCTCCATACTATAAAAACTAAAAATTTGAAGGTCATGGTGCTGAAACTTGATTTAGTTAAAGCTTTTGATTGGGTGAATTGGACATTCCTGAGACTTGTACTGTTGCATATAGGTCTACCTTTGGAGGGTGTTAATTGGATCATGGGGTGTGTATCCTCTTCTTGTTTTGTTGTTTTAGTAAATGCGACACCTTCTGATATCTTTCCTGCTTTTAGAGGGATTTGCCAAGGTTGTACATTATCCCCACTATTGTTCATATTGATCATTGAGAGTCCCAGTCTTATCATTACTGATGCTTAGTGTAAGGGCCATATTAAAGGGATTAAGATATCTCCAAGACAATTCATCACTTATCTTTTGTTCGTTGATGATGTAATTTTATTTGGTCTTGGTAATGTGGAGGAATGGAGGGCATATAAAAAAGCTCTGGATTTATTTTGTTCTGCCACAAGTATGACTGTAAGCAATGCAAGGTCTTTCTTCTCATATAATGAGGTTGATGAGGACACCAGGAGACTCATTTACGCTTTTCTTCCATATAAAATGGAACCCATTTCTTCCAACTTTAAATATCTGGGATACTACTTAAAACCTCCTGGGTATCAGACAAATGATTGGAATTGGTTGATCTCTATGTTCGAGAAAAGGATCAATAATTGGACTTATAGACTCCTTTCTCTTGGTGGCAGAGTCGTCCTTATCAGATCAGTGCTCACAGGTTTGGCTGTTTATTGGTTTGCTTTAGCTGGCATTCCCATGTCTATTCTGAATTCCTTAAGATGGTCCATTTTTTATTTTCTTTGGGGAATCTCAGATGGACAGCAGAGAGCACACCTAGTTGATTGGAAATCTATTGTTGTACCCTATGAATTCAGAGGTTGGAACATCAAACACCTCGACTGGTTTGGGACCTCTCTCAGACTTAAAAGTATGTGGAAGCTTTTGATGGGGAATGGTATTTGGAGATAGATTGTAGCACACAAATATCTTAAGGACATACCTGTTGATGTCTGGATATGATCTCAATCCTTTTCGATTACACGAACTTCATATTTCTAGAATGGGTTTATCATATCTAAAATTGTTGCCCTGTGTTTAAAACCTCTCCTTGACAGGGCTATTTCTACTCAGCAATTTGGTTTTCTCAAAGATAGACAAATCTCAGAGCCTGTTGGTATTACACAAGAGGTCATCCATACTATAAAAACTAAAAATTTGAAGGTCATGGTGCTGAAACTTGATTTAGTTAAAGCTTTTGATTGGGTGAATTGGACATTCCTGAGACATGTACTCTTGCAGATAGGTCTACCTTTGGAGGGTGTTAATTGGATCATGGGGTGTGTATCCTTTTCTTGTTTTGTTGTTTTAGTAATTGGGACACCTTCTGATTTCTTTCCCGCTTTTATAGGGATTTGCCAAGGTTGTCCATTATCCCCACTGCTGTTCATATTGATCATTGAGAGTCTCAGTCTTATCATTAGTGATGCTCTATGTAAGGGCCATATTAAGGGGATTCAGATCTCTTACAGACAGGTCATTACTCATCTTTTCTTCGTAGATGATGTAATTTTATTTGGTCTTGGTAATGTGGAGGAATGGAGGGCATATACAAAAGCTTTGGATTTATTTTGTTCTGCCACAAGTATGACTGTAAGCAATGAAAAGTCTTCCTTCTTATATAATGAGGTTGATGAGGACACCAAAAGACTCGTTTATTCTTTTCTTCAATATAAAATGGAACCCATTTCTTCAGGCTTTAAATATCTGGGATACCGCCTAAAATTTATGGGGTATTGGACAAATGATTGGAATTGGTTGATCTGTATGTTTGAGAAAGGATCAATAATTGGACTTATAGACTCATTTCTCTTGGTGGCAAAGTCGTCCTTATCAGATCAGTGCTCACAGGTTTGGTTGTTTAATGGTTTGCTTTGGCTCGCATTCCCATGTCTATTCTTTATTCCTTCAGAAGGTCCATTTTTTCGTTTCTTTGGGGAATCTCATATGGACAACAAAGATCACACCTAGTTGATTGGAAATCTATTGCTGCACCCTATGAATTCAGAGATTGGAACATCAAACACCTCGACTGGTTTAGGACCTCTCTCAGACTTAAAAATATGTGGAAGATTTTGATGGGGAATGGTATTTGGAGACAAATTGTAGCACACAAATATCTTAAGGATAGACCTGTTGATGTCTGGATACGATCTCAATCCTTTTCGGCTGCAGGAACTGCATATTTCTGGAATGGGTTTATCATAGCTCTATATTGGATTACCTGTAAACTTGGCTAGAAAGTCGGTAATGGGATGGATATTAGATTGGGAGTTGATCCCATTTTTGGCCTCAATGCTTTCTATATTCTCCCTTAAGGTCTTAGGGATTATCTTTCATACTACGAGATCACTTACTTAGCCCAGAAACCTTGAACGTGATACTCACAGTCCTGATTATTGGTATTCTGCAACTGATTTAAATTTGGGGGGCATTGGGTATGAACATTGGACAACATTTTTTAAAGGCCTTACTCATGGAGACATCAAAATCAGAAATAGCGATGATTCCCTTCTATGGATGCATAACACTAAAAATGGAATGGTTACATCAAGGAAAGCTTATGGTATCATTGTATCATCTAATTTGTCTCTGGCTTAGCACATTATCCACTCTCAGCTGTGGCACTTTAACATTCCTCAGAAAATTAAATGCTTCATTTGGCTGGTCATTAAAGATAAAATAAATACCTGGGACAATCTGGTTAAGAAGGGTTGGAATGGTCCCAATAGATGTAGCCTTTGTAAATGCAACGTTGAATCAGTAAAACACCTCTTTATGGAGTGTCTATTTGTTTAGGATACAATCGCCAGCCTCTGCAGATTCTACGATTTCTCTCTGATTTGGACTGATACTTCAGTATTGGAAAATATTGTAAACTGGCTTGGAGGAAAGTATGACTTACCCTATCTTCTTTTTTTCATTTGGAACTTATGGAAGACCAGGAACTGCTACTTTTTTGAAGGGAAATTACTAGATTTTTTCTGTCTTAGCCACATCATCATGCAAAATGTTTCGGCCTACAAGGTGCCTCATGTGAAGGGTAAAAATGTAGAAACATTGGCAGCCCACCTATCATCTCCTACCCCTTTGGTTTTTTTGATGGGGCTGTTGCTGACTCTATTGAAGGACCTGGTATCCTTTTATTAATCAGTCAATCTCATCATTTCCATATCAAAAAGGGCTGTGGTAAAAGTACTAATACCCGAGCAGAGATTTTGTCCCTATGGGCCCCTTTGTTCTTCTCCAAACAAATTGGGCTTCCTGGTATTCATATATTTGGAGACTCTTCTGTGGTTATAATTTGGGCAAAAGATATATCTTCTCTCATTATACTAGACCTCGAGGCTTGGTGTAACAACATCAAAAATATTTCGCCTCCTTTTCATAAGTTGATTATAAACATGTCTATAGGGAATATAATGAGAATGCATACATCTTATCGAAGGAAGGGCTCATTATGGCCTCAGACCTACTATCCTTTACCGCATTTAAGCTTTCACTGCCCAAAATAACATATCATGTCCGTCGATCTCACGTCTGGTGGTGATGGGGAGAGACAGATCGGTCGCCATCATTGTCGAACATTTTGAAAGCGTCTATCAGTACTTTGAGTGTATGGGAGTTGTCAATGGTCTCACTATTGATAGGAATGAATTCCACCAGACCGATGCCATCTCCATCAAAATCAACCTCTGAAACAATGTCCATAAGCTCTTCGTCCATCAGGTTCTCGTCAAGGGAACGCATAAGGTGACCTACCACGAAAAACAGTGTAGATAAATCATATTGCACTTTAATATTGGTTTGCTATATAACAATGTCAATCTTCACCACAAAATAATTTCTATGAATATAAATCTTATGATAAAACACACAGTTCATGCTAAATTTATATTACCCCTTGATGAAGCATTGAATGCATTCATCATCGCCGTGAAATCCTCGAAACTGACGAGCCCATCGCCATTACAATCAAACATTCTGATCATGGCCTGGCAGTCAAGCAGAGTGCAAGGCTATCGCAGCCTGTTTGATTCCAGCATGCAATGTCGCTAATCCGATTCGACCATCAAGCCCCTTTGTCTCAATACCAACAACAATCACACACATTCTCTCCCTCCCTACAACTCATCATTATTCCTGAAAGGCACGTGCTTGGCAGCAAAAACCAGTGACAGAGAAGTCGTGGGATTGAAACACAATGACAACAAAGAAAAATAAGCAGGGACCTTGGGACCTTTGGCTTGCTGAGCGTTCAAGCCCCTTTTAAGCTCTTCCTTGGAGAAAGTCCAGTCCATTTCACTCTCTAATCCCAACTCAACGGGGCTAAACCTCCTGCTTTTCCTTCTCATAACTCAAATCACCCATTCAAATCCGGCACACAACCGACACATGTCATCATCTCCCTCCTACCAGCCGACACGTGTACCTGATTTCTTGAAACATATTCGGTGTTTCATTTCCACCACTTTGAGGGTATGCTAGCTATTTGTTTTAAGAGAGATCAAAACCCACAAGAAAAAAGAGCTCTTTGTTCACAGGAAAGTATGGAGTTAGGATACTCTATGTAATTACGTCGATAAGTGATATGTGTTTGTTGGCGGGTGTCTCTAGGAGTGTTTTGTGTTTCCTCATGATAGTCGATGAATTCATGACACATTAATACAAATTGTTTTGGTTTATTAGTTTTTTCATTATGGGCATTTGACGGTTGACTTGATATTTAATAGCTTTATGATTTATATGAGTAGGGAATCGAGTTTAGTATAAAGGCTTGGAATTAGTCTAAAGTTGGAGTTTGAAAATAAAAGCAGTCTTATGAACATTATAATAATGCAAAACCATTTTTTTAAAATAATGGGCCATTATAATAGTGTAAAATTATTATTATTTTAAATAATGTACCATTATTATTATATATAATATAATGATTTATATTTTTTTCTATAGGAAAAAGTCAAATTATTAAAATAAAATTAGATATAATTATGTCCCCGACCGAGGGGA
>LPNX010180793.1:982-18754 GCA_001517045.1 Pseudotsuga menziesii | reverse complement strand
AGTTACACATCCATGTTGCTAGACAATTACTAGTGCCTTACTTTGCTAATAGATTCTTGTCATTCCATGTTGCTAGAAAATTACTAGTGCCTTACTTTGTTAATAGCTTCTTGTCATTCTAGACTTGACTTCTGGTAATGAGACATCATGGGTTATCATGGTTCATACATGTTCTTCGCTCATACTGAACTTCTTATAAAAGTTTAATCATGCTTTGTACACTTTTTTCTTTCCTACAAAACTTTATCAAAGTTAATAAATGGAGCAATATTCTAAATATTGTTTTATCAAAATCTTCTTTCTACAACATCTCTCTTGTGGCAACAACTAGTGGCAATGTTGGGGACATTGCCACCTCGTGACTCTTGTTTATAAATAAATGAATTTATAATAACAACTTAAATTTATTTGGTTTTTCATATAAAGTTAAATCATTAAAATAAAATTAAATATAATCTATAAATAAATTATTTTATAATGAAAATTTAAATTTATTTGGTTTTGAAAAAGAATAAGACAAAAATAATTTGGTATTTTTAAATGAAAACAAGAAAACTAGGGACTAGATTTCAATTTATGGACAAATTTCAAGACTCATTAGATTGAAATTTTGGAGTGAGGGGAGACTAGCTAAGTTGACATAAAGATTTCAAGTTTGACAAAATTGAGTCAAAATCGGCTAAGACATCAAAAATTTTAACGAGTTAGTTTTGATGTTAATAATCCCTACATGTAATATCCACATTAATGAGCTTAATATGCTTGGCCTCCAAGATGTCGATAGTAACCATACATGGAATCGTCCAAAAGTATCAACAAATGCATTGGAGACTACCCCAAACTACATCAACTACAATTGAAGGAATGGGGAAGTAATACAAGATAACACTCCCCTTCGTACTTCCACATATACATTATCTCACAATCAACGACTTGCATTTGACATAGTCCTACAACATTTACAAGTACAAGGAACCAAATAGCGATTAAGGATGATCATCCAAGGAACTGTAGACATAGGTAAATCCTACCTTATAAGCACCATAAACAAATGCACTATCTTCTAAAGAAACCTCTAACCATAGCCCACTACTACGCCTCGCTCCGATAGGAGTTGCAATGTTTAACATACATATAACTACTATACATGTAGGGCTTCAAATTCCTATAAAGGGCATGAATCCTTTACATGGACAAGCCCTACCAGTGTTCCAAGAAGAGATGAAACATAGTCATCACATTGTCATTGATGAGATTATCTTCATAGGGGATAAATTGTTAGTGTAGACTGAGAGTGGTTTTCGTGAGTGTTTTCCATATTAAAAAAAAACAATTACTCTTTCGACAATTGATCAATAATTATTGTCAACAATTTGGGCCAACTCCCACATATGATGGACAAACCTATATATGCAAGAGCAATTCTTGGAAAGTGTGTATAGATATACTTTACCCTTATAATCATTTTGGAAACAACTTTCCGTTAAAGGGGCTTTGTTGTCACCTAACTTTGTTTTTCAACAATTGTTGACAAACATCTAAAGTGCTACACCAACCTTGGAATACTTGAGCCTCCTACAATCTAGGACTAATAGATTCTTGTCAGCAAGAGGAGCATTCAGGATTTGACACAAAAATACATCTCTTTGCAATGAACATTCTTGCAAACAATCATAACAAATACATGCCCCATGCATTGTCTATGCCTATTGCACGATGTGTCACATATTTCACAATTGGTTTAGATGCACAACAAGATGATGCCCATCACCTAAGAAACAAATGTTGCTATATCTCATTTTGAAAAGAAGAAGAGACACTCCTTAATTCTATATCCCTATCACACTTTAAATAGTAAGTCTCAATCCATATCTCTTTATTGTTTTACTTGAATATGTATACTTTCTCGTATGACAGATGAATGCACATTTCATTTTACTTACCATCAATTACATGTGTTTCTATTTATTGCTTATTAATACTTGCAATCAAGTTTTCATGTGACTAATTCTATATATTTTTATTTTAATGTTTGTATGAGGACAACTACTTAATTGATGTGACAAGTTTTATAAACTTGTTATATTCTTATATTTCTCCTTTCTTTCTCAATTTCTATATTCAATCTAAAATTAATTTAGTTTCTCAATTGTTATATTTGACATGGACATACACTTTGTGGCATATTCACTTGTTTTCATATAAGAGAAACTAATTTACTTTCTCAATGGTTATATTTGACATGAACATGCACTTTGTGGCATATTCATTTGAAGTCTTTCCAATTGTAGAAAGTCCTATAAGATTATTAGGTTTTGCAAACAAAACAAAAGACGTGATCATTTTATTTTAATTGTAAGAGATGTTTTTAATATACTAAAAAAACAAGTTCATTACAATAATGTAGGCCTCTTGATGGCATCTCAAGTTTGTATGGCTACTCCTACACCTTAAGGGCGTATTAAGGTACCAAATGGATAAAAATAAAGCATTGGCATTTCCAAAGTGCTATATTAAAATCCACCATGTTTGTATGAACAAGACAAACAATGTCGATGTACTTTATTAAGGTTAAGTACACATTGTTGTGCTTCCACTTATACAAGGTTCTTGATTCAAGTTGGGTCCCTTTACTTTGAAAGCTCTCACAATTACATTAGTTTCT
Organism: Pseudotsuga menziesii; assembly: GCA_001517045.1. NCBI lineage: Eukaryota > Viridiplantae > Streptophyta > Pinopsida > Pinales > Pinaceae > Pseudotsuga > Pseudotsuga menziesii. Next base: position 16,089 of record LPNX010180793.1, on the reverse strand, counting down.
CTTCTTGGAGCTAGACTTAGATGTTAAAATATTGTGTTTTAGTATGCACTCAAGGGAAATTTAATCACAATGAATGGGAATTCCTCACTTGCTATATTAGAGCTTTCAAATGTATCATCACAACTACAATTTTTATGCTTTATATTAATCCAATAATAGTTTACAAGTAAAAATTAAAATCATTTACATTTCTTAGTAACAATACAATGATATGGATCATCGATTAACCCATGTCTTCCTCAATATACCTATTATCAATTGTTGTATTCTCATAGATATTGATCAACCCATGTCTTCCTCAAGATGCCCATTACCATTTGTTGTATTATCATTGCCATAACTTTGTTGTGTTATCATCCAGATAATTTGCATAATGAACTTGTTAGAAAACATGAACACATTAGATAATGTGATTTAAGATCACTATAATGGGAAAATGCGAAATCATTCCATCATCAATATCATACATCTAACCAAATCCATCCCTACACGTTGTACTAATAATTATATGAAGAAACTTCACTACATGTCAATCACAGAAACTCAAAACTTATTAGATAAATATGGATCTTTAACTAAAAGATTAGTTGGGTCTTTTTCGAAGTATCAAACATTATTAAGTTTTTCTATCATTCCAATAGCTTAGTTTTATTACCAGTACAATAGCTTGCATAATAGACTTATTGCTACATAGAAACAGAGTAAGCAACATCATTAAGAAGCATTCAAAATACATTCCATCAGCAATATGATACAATCCAAATAAACAAATCTGTCAAAATCCATTCCATCAACAATATGACACACCAAATAAATCAATCACTGCAACATCATTCAGAACCAATAAAAATCCATTCCATAAGCAATATGATATAGTCCAAAAAAATCATAAACACCAAATAAATCAATCGTTGCAACATCATTCATAAACAATCAAAATCCATTCCATAAGCAATATGATATAGTCAGAAAAAAAATCAAAAACACCAAATAAATCAAACGCTAGCAGTTGTATTAAGCATTCTCATGAGGAAACCTAACTATTACAAGCAGGTACAATGATTCAACAAAACCTAACATAAATCATATAAAAAAATACAAACATAATAAGCTTTATAGTCATGATTTGCAACCCAAATATCTATTTACCTAAGAAATTGAGATCTCTGCGTGACAGTGAGAATACAAGCAAATTTGTTAGAAGGACTTGTGTATCAATGAATATCACAATATGAGATGTCATGATTTGCGTGCATGCATTAATCTATATCTCTCACAATGTGTGATTGCAGTGCATTCCCATATATGGGGATTAACACCAGAGTTAGAAGCATTGCAATAGTAGTATGTTTGGTTTGTTATCATGCAAGGAACATTATCAGCTGCAAGAAAAATATAATCAATTTGTTGCACTTTTCGACTGTCTTCAATTTTCCTCCTTGTATTGATATAAACCATCGAATTTCATGATCATTTTCATCATATAAGAGACACTCATCTCCATTGTAGAGAATGGAGCCATTTACACAATCCAAAGTTATGAGCATAATTAAGCATATAGATAGAATCAACGTTGTTGCTTTCATCCAATCCAAATGATTGCCCATGTTCAAAAATATGATTGAAATGCACCTAAATCTTATGATCTCTATTTTAATTTTATAATAAGTAAAAGAGTACATTTGATGTACAGAGAGACATTGAAAGATGAAGAGGCCCCCCTTACCCATCAAGGGACTTGTAGCACGACCCTCTTCTAAGTTGAATGGTCGGTTGAGGCTAATTGATCAGGAGACCATGTTTTGAATTTTGTTGAAAAAGGGAGGCTATATGGTATGGTTAATGTTTGTCAACTGATAAATTTGCATTCTTGGGATCCTATGTTGTTTGTGTGCACTTGGAATACGGTGTTGCATTTTTTTCCCATATCTAAAAGTGGAGAACTAGTTGGTGATTTGATCTTAGAATAATTTTAACATATTGAATTGATTATTTTAGGAGAATAAAATCTTATTGTCTACAACGACAACAATCATGTTAGTTTCCTCAATGCAACTTACTTTGCAGTTTTTATTTTGTAGTGAATTGATAACATAATTTTTTTTCACACTAGCAAAGCTATCTCTTATGGTTAACAACAAAAGTTGCCAGTGACTTACACACAACATTACCCAACATATCCGATTACAAGACTTGATCCATATAAATCTATATTGACTACTGCTTTCACCAACTGAGCAAGCCATAGACAATCTAATAGAATGATCAAACACACCTTAAATACTTGGAAACATCTTCCTTCGTGAAGGTGCTCTCTGTAATAAATTCCATGTAAATTTGTTGGGATCCATAGATGACACCGTTCAGGTGGTAGGGATCTCATTCACTTTGCCTATAAGTTGCAAACCTGTTAGCATCCTATGCTAAAACAATGGCATGTTGACCATGAGGCTTACTATGCTCTTCATGCATGATAGTAGATTCGTTAGGATGCATCCGGATTTCCCATGCCTCTAGCTCTCAGTCAAGTATTTTTATCCATGAGATTTTTACCAAATATTTTGTAGTAGAGCTGAGGTAAAGAAGCAACGAAGACAAGTTCTCGTCTTCCTCTTAATAATTGTTTTAGTTCTAATTCCAATCTCTCCAACAATTCTACAAAGAAGGCTTCTTTGAAGGGAGAATTCACGGTCCCCAGATGCGGGTGTCCTTTTGGATCATACGACGCGTGTGGGTGTGATCTTGGAGCCACCACTCCATCCACCACATGGACAAAACTTGATCCAAATTTCATGCACATTAAATTTTTCCATTTCTCGTACCCTAATGATTCATTGCTCCTCATTGTTGTCGCTCTAAGCAATTTGGGTGTGAGTATAGCTCTAGTCATGTCTCATTGCAATGGATCTATGGCTATTAGGGTCGAGTATTTTATGGATTTCAGGGAGAAAAATTTCCATATCTTGGTTATTTGTGGTTGGCATACAGACCGTGTTTCCCTCCAATGCTTTGGAAATAATCCTTCTTTGGGCTCGACCAAGTTCAATAACGTCATTTGGCTCCCTTTCTCAGATTGTTACGTAGTCTGGTTCTCTCCCGTTTTCCTACGGCTCCATAATTCATAAGATATCGGTCATAATATTCATTCTCCGACTGTAAATATGTCTAGGAGGCTTTGCGCCACCTCTCAACGCACTATAGGGGGCATGGAAGCTCTTGGCGCAGAGGAAATAGAGAATCCTCTGAGAGTGGTTTTGACAATTTTGTTCATGAACACTTAAGAAATTTGTTGGATGTTTGGGAAGAAGAGATGGTGGTGCAACAACTGATAGGTTAGCGAGCTCAGGTTCGTTGTAGGTATTATTGGAGTGTAAAAAATATAATGATCTTGTAAGGTTTGAGGCGCTCGGGGATCTCAGGGTTGTGAAGGATCTAGTTCAACCATAAGAGGATAGTTCTTGATTATTAGATATTTACAATCTAAAACAAGTAATCGTCAGGTTGATGTGTCTCACAAGTTGTTTGAACATATTATGACCAAACCTGAATGAGTGCAAAATCCTTAAAGATGGAGTTACATAATTTGTTGGCTCATAGTAGACGAAACCATTGAGTAGTTTGTAATGCAATCAAGGAGGTAATATAATGACATGGGAAGATTGAGAAATTGAACACACACATGGAAACTGAGTTGAGTTCTCTCCTTGATGGAGAAGCTTCCATTCGAAGGAGAAAACATAACACGTGTTATATAAACCAACAGACTACAAAAAACAATTCCATTACACATATTTTTACAATTGGAAAATAAGTAAAAATAAACCCCTAATGCGGTTGTGAGTGTTCTTGTAGTGAAAATCATGAGGTTCCTACACTTCATTAAGTCTTAAATAATATGATGAATCTCTAGACACCCATACCAGAAGAAGAAGACAAGCAAACTTCAAGAAGGATAGTCACAAAGAGTATAAACCTCCAAAGAAGTTTCAAAGGAAAAGAGAAAATAGTCAGAAGAAAGACTACTCCAAATGTCAATGTTACAACTGTCATAATATAGGGCACCTTTCCAGAAAGTGTCCATTGAAGAAGAACAACAACAAAAGACATCATGCCCATCTAGTTGAAGATGAGGAAGAAAAAGAAGAAGAAGGACCTCGAAAGAGACAATCAAAAGAAGAAGATGTAGAAGAATATGTACTATTCTGTGCACTCTAAGGGTCTATAATACATGGAGAAGATACATGGCTTATTGATAGTGGTGCTTCAAAGCACATGATAGGGAAGAAGCAAACTCTGTCAAGACTTAAAGAAAAGAACTCTCCTCGAAAGTATCATTAGGAGATGACTATCAATATCCCATCAAAGGAATTTGTGAATCAAGCTATAAGCTTGACTCTGGAACCTCCATGAAGATAAAGGAAGTACTTTATGTACCAGGTTTGAAAAAGAACCTACTGTCCATCTCAGCACTAGAAAATAAAGGATATAGAGTTGCTTTTATAGATAGACAAGTACTCATGTGGACCAAAGGAAAGGAAATTGAAGATGTTGTGGTCATTGGTGAAGAAGAAGAAGGACTTTACAAACTCAAGGGACATCCAGAAACAACCCTTGTCCATGAGACCACTAGCTCAAGTGACCTATGGAATAGAAGGCTTTCTCACATCAACTACAAAGCACTATCCTATGTGAGAAAGGTGGTAACAAGTTTACTATATTTGAAGATTGATCATGAACATACTTGTAAAGGATGTGCAAGAGGAAAGAACATCAAGAATCCATTTCTGAAAAGTGAAACAAAGGCTAGAGGTACGACGCATCATTTCACCTATAAGCACCCCTTTTTTTATAACAGAGTCTCGGGTACGTGGACCTAGTATGGGGTACGACAGGGTACAGTAGGAGACATACCCTATGAGTACCCAAGTACCCTGTACGTGTACTCAGTACATGTACGTGTATCCTAGCCCCAGGTACAGGTAGCCTGGAAGCATAGCTTAGTACAGGTAGATTACTGGGTCGTTGATGTATTTGACAAATACAAGGCCAGATATATGCTTTGTTGTGAACACCTTAAGTCAATGTCTAGTTAAACGTAGACGGGTTCACCTGATAGTTGCAAAGCATGTGATGAGGTACTTAAAAGGTACGATAGACTTTGGACTATACTATGATAGAGATCATGACTACATCTTTTATGGATATACGGATTCAAATTGGGTGGGAAGTGCCGCAAACAGAAAGAGCACCTCAGGTGGATGTTATTACTTGGGATTTGCCATGATCTCATGGTTTAGCAAGAAATAGTCCATTTTTTTCTCTCAGCATGACTGAAGCAGAGTACATAGTAGCGTGCTCTGCTAGTTGTGAAGTGATATGGCTTCGAAAGTTGATGTCAGGTCTATTTGACATGGAGTTTGATACCACAATGATTTTGTGACAACCAAAGTTGTATAAATGTAACACCTCATTTTTGACCCCGTTTGCATTAAAATGTATATGATGTATATATTGTAATTAATTGTGGTGTGGAGCTAAAGGAAAAAGCCCCACCATCGATTTATTGTTTTATGTTCCAACGATTAAAATCGTTGCCGAAGGTATATTTCATGCTAGTCGACACATTATAATTTTTACATCATGTAAATAGGCAATTTAATTAAAAACCCCAACCATCTATGTCAATGCAACCATAATGAAAAGGGCATGATTTTCCTAAGGATAAGGAGGGGGAATTATTTAACCTTTAGGGCCAATAGGAAAAAGCCACATGTCAATAGGAGAACCCATCAATCAGTCAACTACCAAATTAAATTCTCTGGAGTTAGTTGGGGGAAGTTATGGCCTAGGAAAAATGTTTTGTATGGGCAGTGGTGTGTGGCAAGACAGTCAGTCCTTGCCCACACGCACACTCCACCAGGGATCTGTTCCTCTTCACATGGGCATTTTCTTCCATTTTTCCCATTCTCACGCAGAGACGGGGTTCTTCTCCTCATGCACAGATTTTTGGCATTTTTCCTCATGCAGAGAACTGGGAGAGTGGCTTTACCCTCACGATTTGTTGTGTGTGTATTTCTCTTCATGTTGTGGGTCTGGGTATGTGAATTCACCTCCATGCGGGTTGCTTTTCTTTCCTCACGCAGCTGAGAAATCACTGTTGGTTTCCGCACAAAATTTGGTTTACTGTGGGTTCATGTTGAGTTGTTCTGGCTACGATAGGGCCAAGAACGACTCAGGAATCAAATTTCCCAGTCAGAGCTGTGTATTACCCAAATTGTCACCTCACTTTTGTTCTGCAGTGTTTGCTTTTCTTCCCCTGAGCTGTGAATTACTCAATTTTGCTGTGTGTATGCAGTGGTTAGTCTTTGGACTGAATTGGAGTGGGAATGAAGGCTTGGTATGCTTGATAAACCTGGTGTGTTAGGGAGCCTCATAGACAGAGCTAGAGGGCTGGCTTTCTTCTCCACACCCCCTAAATAACACTGGAAGGGAAGTCAGGGCTTGAGGGACTGTGTAGAAGAGAAGGGATTGATTCCTTCTGTTGGTGTGTGTGGGTGTCCTAGAAGTCAGGATAGTTTTGGTGCAGGTATCCTTAGCTCTTCAGTGAGCCCACCAGCTTAGTATTCAACTTTTCCCAGCTCCTTGATGGCTTGATAAACCCAATTGTGTTGGCTTGGCTGAGTTGTGTATCTTTAGCTATGTGTGAGCCTACTTAGTTTCCTTATTCCTTGGGGAATCATTCCCAGCTCGGGGGTGGCAATGTTACTGAGAGATTAAGCAGCACACTGGCCTATGGTTGGGTGGAACGTTGCGGCAACATAGCTGGTTGCAGGGAGATTCATTCAAAGATAAGTATTCTTGTCTATTTCATCTCTGCAATTGTATTTACTGTTTAATGAATTACAATGAACATGCTGAATGCTTGAATGTATAGTTTCTCTTTCGCTGTATGGTGATAATGTATGTATGTTTTAGTTCAAAGCATTTCAATTTTTATGTGTATGTTCATGGTCCTAGTTGCAAGGGTAGATAATGGTATGGTAGCTTCCTCTTCGCCAGTCGGAGGGTCGGGGACATTATAGTGTGGTATCAGAGCTCATGTTGCAGCATGGGCCTCAATGGGCTATGAGAAGTAGTGACAGAGGTAGGGTTCATCTCTGCTAAGCGCAGGCTAACAGGGAAATTTCAAAAAAAAAAATTTAAAGTATGGAAAATGTCGGATGACTTAGGCTGAAGTCCATCCGATACGTCGGAGGACTTAAGCTGAGTCCATCCGGTAAGGAAACTTGGCAGAGAGAAAATTTACAAAATTTTCTAAGTGTCGAAATCGTCGGAAGATGTTTGCTGAAACCAGCCGATATGTCGGCTCAGTTAGCAAAGGTAAACCTGATTATCATAATACATGGAAGGACAAAAAGAATGAGAAGTTTGACCAAAGGAAGAAAGAGTTCAACCCCTCTAACTTCAGGAATCAACAGAAGCAACCATCACAAGTTGAGAAGCAGCCAACCAAAGTGATGGGAGAAAAACCGAAAGAGCCACAGTAGAACAGGGAACCTCTCCAATGTTGGAAATGTGGAGGAGCCTACATGCACAGGAATTTTCCACTCGAGAATGAGAGTACAAGGCCAACTTATAACATTCAAGAAGTAGAAACAGTGGGTGAAAACGGACCCCTAACAACAATTCGATTCTCAGGGACGTTTTGGCCCTAACGTGGCCAAAACGGACTCAACAACACCCAAGAAATTGTGGATCTCTTCTCCCATTCACTGGGCATTCCAAAAACGAATTCCCAGCCTGGGGAAATTGAAGAAAATGGCTACCCACGTGAGAGAAAAGACACAACAAACCAAAAACGTGAGGAATCTCAGCCACATGAGTGCATGAGGAAAATCTCCTGTGCGTGAGTGGTATGTTGTTGTTCTCTTCCACATGAGGGAAATTGGGCAAAAACCTTCCTCTTGGGCAAGTGTGTGGTCAAGGCTGACAGTCCTACCAGAATTGACGGCTGCCCATACTCCCCAATCCCCAAGGCAATAACTCCCCAACTAACTTTTGGAGAATTTAATTGGTTGATGAGTAAGACAAGAAAAGGTGGTTGGAAGTTGATGGGTTCTCCTTTTGACACTTGTATTTTCCCCATTGGCTTAGAGGTTAAATATCCCCCCCTCCCCTCCCTCCCCCTTATCCTTAGGAAATCATGCCCCCATCTCATTATTTGTTGCATTGACATAGCTGGGTTTTTTTAATTAAATTGCATATTTACGTGATGTCCAAAAATTATAATGTGTCGGCTAGCACAAAATACCATCGCATCGATTTTAATCACCGAACCTAAAACGATAAATCAATGGTGGGGCTTTCGCCTTTAACTCCAAACCACGATTAAATACAATATAAACATCATATACATTTTTAATGCAAACGGGGTCAAATCTGGGGTGTTACAGGTACGGGGTTCCAGTAGCCATAAAGCAACTTTTAAGGCTATAAGGTCCACGAGCAATAAAATCAACTTTTAAGGCTATTAGGACCATGAGCAATAAATTCAACTTATAGGGTTTAAGCCATCAATATTCTTCTCCAAACTATGAATTCAAGCTCAAAAGCCATCCTTCAAACACCAAACCTTAAAATGATAATCACGTACCGCACAAAAAGGAAAAACCTTCTATATGTTGTGGTTTAAGACCTTATGCATAACGTCATAAAGATATGCATGACCCTAAAATATAAGAGAAGTTGTGACAAACAACCACTCACATACCACACAAAAAAGCAAAACCTTGTGTATGTTATGGTTTTAGACCTTATGCATAACGTCATAAAGATATACATGACCCTAAGATATAAAGATATACATGACCCTAAGATAGAGAAGTTGTGACAAACCAATTCCTTGGGCTTTTATTCTAAAACATAAGTCCATATTCAACATTTATTTTTTATTAATTTTTTTAATAATTTCTAACAATTATTAAAAAAGGAATATAAAAAATAATTGATAGCTAGGGGATGAATGGATAACTAGTAACAATGCCTCATGAATGGATAACAAACACTTTATGGAAAATAACTAAAAATAATGTTAGATTAAAAAAAAAAGAATATAAAAAATAACTAATACTTGATAAATGGATAAAATGAAGAATGTCAGGATAGCATATAGTTAGGCATTTCCAAATTATCTTCCATTTCATAACTATCTCTCACCCATTTGATCCCTACGGACATATCCAACCACAACACCCATTTGATCCCTACCGACATGATCCAACCACAAACTTATTGAGTGTGTTAGTCTAAAAAAACCAACTATACAATTGAAGAGTCATATTAACATACAAAGAGTATTTTTTATTATTCAACTCATAACGTTCGAGTATTGCTATCTCTGAATACGGTTTCTATCCAAAAGAAAAAAAAGAAGGAAATATTTTAACGTCCACGAGGCTAAGAATAGCCTATGGAACACCGAGGTGTGACAGTGACAACCTTATATTGAAAAAAGAAAGCTGTTCGGTGGAAACACGTAGTTGAAACCGGGCCCGCTGGTTTCTTGGAAACTCAACAGAAATAAAAAGCCATGCAGTCTGTGCCTCAGTTTCGGTGGGCGAGGGATCGTAGCCCTCCGCCATGGACTTCGGATGTAAAGGGCAATATCAAGTACTTGTTAGCAGAACAACCCATGGTAACGCACTTCAGATGGGATCATAACGCCTGGGGCTCCACATGGCTCTTTCCCATAGTGGCCATTGCCACCTATCTGTTACTCATTTTGCTTCTAAAGATTCTTCTCATCCCCAGAAAGAGGCCGGTGCCTCTGGGCCCGATACCCGCCATTCATAACCTCTGCGTGGTCGTGGCTTCGGTGGCCATCTTCATGGGCTGCTGGGAAGCCACGGCGGTCGAGATTTCAGAGATGAGATGGATTTGGCGGAGGCTGTCTAAGAGCACCGTTGAGTGGCTGATGTGTTTTCCTTTGGGCACGCGCTCTTCAGGCAGAGTCTTCTTCTGGTCATACATCCTGTATCTCACAAAGTACCAACAGTTTTTCGACACGGTCATAAAAATTCTCCGCAAGAAGCCCATCACTTTTCTGCATGTATTCCGCCGCATCGTTGTCGTCTGCGTGTGCTTCGCCTGGCTGGAGTTCTCTCAGTCGGTGCAGATCGTGGGCGTCCTCACCACCACGCTCCTCAATGTCGTGGTTTACTCGTATTATTTCTGCAGAAGCGTCGGTTGGCGCTGGTCGTTGCCGGTCTTCCCTGCCTATTGCCAGATGGTGCACTTGGCTTTCACGTTGGTCGCCTACGTTGTTGTTCTTGGGCTACACTTCATCAACAAGGAAGGCTGCAAAGGCATGGGTGCGTGGCTCTTCGATGCCCTATGCAACGTTACGCTCCTTTTGCTCTTAATCAACTTCTACGTCAAGCAGAGACGCCGCGACACCAAATCACCGAAGACCAATGAAATCAACATCCCACAAGAAGCAGCATGACCTTCTACAATGAGTACATACATAGATAGATTTTGAGTGGATAGATAGATTGATTTCTACGCTTTTTTATTTGAAATGGGAGTTGTGTAGATAGATAGATTTTGATTCGTAGATCATTATGATGGAATTAGGTATTCAAAATCCTTTTATTGGGTTAATGGGAAGAACTCTTTACTAGCAGCTTTGTTATTGGTTAAGTTATCCCAAAGGAGGAAGTGGGAGCTGTCTCCATAGATAGATTTTGGCTAACTTATCCCGAACCAGGAACTGGGAGTTGTCTCCATAGATAGATTTTGGCTAAGTTATCCTAGCTGTCTCCATAGATAGATTTTGTCTAAGTTATCTCGAACTAGGAACTGAGAGATGTCTCCATAGGAACTAGGAAGTGGGAGCTATCTCCACAGATAGATTTTGACTTGTAAACCATTATGGATGGAATTAGGTCACCTGTAATATGATGATTTTTTGTTATTCAAAATCATTTTTTGTTGGCTAATGGGAAGAACCCTTAACTAACAGGTTCGCCATTGGTTAAGTTACCAGGAACCGGGGACATCTAAGCCGTCAAAATCAACCGGATTGCACCTAGCTTGGATCACACACACCAACCCTTGGATTTTTGGTATACGGAGAACGACCTTTATGTTTATAGGACGTCCAGATGTTATTCAAAATCTATTTATACTTGATTTTTTATTATTCAAAATCTAATTCTATGGTAGAAATAGATTATGTTTATGGAACACCTTATTTTGATGATATTTTTAAAAATGTTTAATATTTATATTAATAATGATAATGATTTTCAAGTTGCATGACATATTTTGATTTGTAAGACTTAAAAAAGAGTGGAGAATCATTTGGTTTTCTTTAAAAAAAAAATATTTTCTAAAAGGTTTTAAGATTTTTCAAATAAAAACAAGTTTCATGTTTAATTCTCTTAGTACTATAAATAAAACAAATTATTTCTTTCTTTCTTTTAAGAATGGTTAAATTTTCTTTTTCATTATAAAATTTATTAAAGTTTGAATTTATTTAATAAAATTGATTTGTATTTATTTTAGGCACAATAAATATTTTTGACACTCAGAATATCCTAACCAGAGCTACGGTTGGCAATGTCACCGATGTTGTCACATCGCAAAAATAGTTGAAAAAAAAATTGTGATTCTTTAAAAGTTATATAAACATTGCTGAAAGGATATATTGCCGAAGCTCTGATTCTAAAACATTAATATGAATATGAGATTTTGTTTTTTTCTCTTAAAACAAAGAGATTGTAAACTCTTTTTAAACTTATTTAATTGAATTTTGAATATTATTGTTTTTTGAGAATGTTCTAACTCCTCATAGACCTATGTCATGAAATAATATAGATTTTATATGTCATGTGGTTTAAATCATATAGATTTCATATTTTGATTGGAAACACTTTAATAATGAAAGTGAAAAGTTATATAAAAATAATTAATAGTATAATTTATACTTAGTTTATTTGTCTTTTTTAATAGAATTTATAAACAATCTTATTTGAAATCAAAGGACAATGTTTTTTTATGGGAAATAATTTAAACAATTTTATTTTAAATTGAAGGATAATGTTTTTTTGTATAGAAAATAACTTGTGGCATGATATAGAGTGATGTATAATTATAACTTCAATTTTGATTCATGAAGAAATCGTCTATGGTAGATATAATATAATGTGATGAACAGGTTTATAAGCTTACTTTAATATTAACGAAGAAAAACATTAAGAAAGGAAATTACATAATGAACATAAATACCCACTAGCAACACATTAAAGTAATGACATTAAACAAGCAACTTATGTAAAGGCAAGAATGGAGAAATAAAGATGATAAAAACAGGAAGTTCCAACCCCATACTGTTTGAACAAGTGCAATCAATTCCATCTTTGAAATGATTAGTTATTTTCTGTTTTAAATGTTGAGAAGATTGAGCTGATATTTAATATGCAATATGCATTTGGAAGTAAAGAAAATGAAGTTTTCCTTGATGTTGAAATCTAATATTTTTTTTTCGCTACGTATACGTAATTATCTTGAAATTCACATTTTCTACACACATTTAAGACAATAGCAAAAGCATGAGCCATTTGATCAGCAATACAGATTTATGTTATGGAAATATTAGTGTCATAATTTCAAAATTGGCATTGGCATGTCATCCATTTAGTACATGTAACCAACAACTACTCAAACAATACATAATGTTTAGACTCTTAGAGTTGTATGTGTTTGTTTTCTCTCTCAACAAAACAAGGAAAAAACCAAAAAAACTATAGATGGAACAACAAGCGAAACTGAATGACATTTTTTGATGCAAACTGCGAGTTCCTAGAATATTTTTTGATGGTGGAAGAACATGATCTGTACTTTGCTTTTGCAAAAATCCATTTTTTTGTCTGTTCCTGTTTTCTGCATTGGTGTATAAAACATAATTGCCCACTATTTGGGGAACAAGAAAGACATCCAAGAACAAGATAACATTTGATGTTAAAGTACTTGGTGGTGCAGTAGCATTTGCAAGTTTGTGTTCCTACACATTCTATGCAGATTAGAGTCAAAGCAATGACCACAATTGCAATAACAAATGTATTTGCAAACTTGTAAAAAGTAACTTTGATTATTTGGAAGAATCAACGACAAGCAGAGAATGAAATTGGATCAAAGTGCTATATTGTATGTGGAAGAGCAAGGTTCACAGAGTGAACTAAGAAAATCTAAAAAGTGATTGCCAAAGGAGACTATGAGGCTAGATTGTAGAAAGTAAAAGCTAACATGCAAATGCAAATTCCTTAAACCAAGGTTCTATGTTAGGAAGAAAATTTTTAATTGGAATTGGAAATGCTTGAAACTCAAAGATGGCTTGCATGATTTGAGCTATTGCCATGAAACAAACATTGATTTAGCCCTTATTCAAAATGTTGCTTTCTAAAAAAACATGTACTTGTGCCTCAAAATGATGTTCAAGGCATGGTTATGGAAGGGTGTGGTGAAAATGATATTTAATGTGTACTTACACATGGACATTTGCAAAGATTATCAAAAGCAACAGACTCAGTTTATGACACACAAGAAAATCTATGCTAACTTGCAAGGAATTCAATATTGATATAGGGATAACTTTTAATTTAAACTGTAACTAGGAAAGTATGAACACATGCGTCGGCTGCAAAATCTATAAAATATTTTTGAGGTCGTTTCATATTGTAAGATGGAGCAAATGTACAATATTCAAATGCATTGTGTTTACTAGAAAAACTAGGTCCAATCATAACATCGCTTGCAACAATCATAAATTGGAATATAGAAGTGTAAATTACAACAATGAAGAAAATCTTGTATTTTTGAGTGTGAGGAAAGGCTAAAGGCGAGTGATTGTTGGGAGAATCCTATGGATGTCTCGTTAGAGCTGTGCAATCTACACCTTAGAGTCAGGGTTCTGGAAGCGTTTCCAGGAACTTATAACCGAGGAAACTAAATTCAGTGTACGCCGACCATGTCATGATTCGAGAAATAACTCATATTTTAGATAGAATAGTTGTGAATGTAAATGTCGCTAAAGATAATTTCTATAACTTGACGAAAGCATCAGGGTTCTTTGTTAATCTTGGAACAACCGAACAAACGAGCAAGGGCTTGACGAGATACAATATTAACATATCCCGAACAAGAATCCCTTGTATGGTGGGGGGTGTTTCAACAAACGCAAACACGACCCATGAATTCAAATGGTTGAAATCCATGGAAAAGATCCTATCACCTAGAGTCAAAGACAATAAGGAGCTCAAATCGACAACAAGGGGCTCAAACACAACAACTAATTCAAATCCATAGCAAAATAACACTCTGTCATATTGAGACTCGATATTTAACCTTGAAAATGAGTACAAATGTAGCTAACCTGTGACCACAAACCCTAAATAACCAAAAACCAGGAATAAAGCAAAGAACATACATGTTGCACACCAAAAACATCAATGTCGATGTCGCATTCGTGAAACCCATCATACCAACAACAATTTTTTTTGATAATCAAACTACAAATGCCATGCAAAGATAGTATGGAGCTTAAATCGAGAGAAAATAATTTCATTTCTTTGAAGCAGAGTTAGGGAAATGCAACACCATATTTGAGAAAGCAACGACGAACGGTGAATCCATGGACCTGGGTAACACTTTTTGGCAAGCGCATCTTGCCAAAAACAAAAAAACGTACCTCGACCGAGGTTCTATAAAGCCCTCAACTGAGGTTTTTTTCAGCCCTCGGTCGAGGTGTTTATTAACCCTCGGTCGAGGTATTATAACCTCGACCGAGGGTTAATAAATACCTCGACCGAGGTATGGACCTCGGTCGAGGTACATACCTCGACCGAGGTACTTTTTTCAAAAAAAATTATAAAAAGGGGCCGCGGGGGCCCCAATTGTCATTTTCAATCACTCGACCGAGGGACAGAGCTCGACTGAGGGACAGCGAACTCGACCGAGGAACAACGACCATTGCCCCAAAGCAACCCATCCTCATCACAATGTCGGAGCAAAGAGGTAACATTTTTCAATTTAAATGGAATTTAATT
>LPNX010180790.1:0-12024 GCA_001517045.1 Pseudotsuga menziesii | reverse complement strand
AACTCAAGACTTATCAAGATGGAAAGCAACTTTGGACCAAGTGAGCTAAGTTTAAAAGGTACGTAAAACTATGGAAAGAGGAAGGGGGCTTTTTTTTTTTCTTTTTTTTCTTTTTTAACTCTTCTCTCTCGTTTTCCGTGCTTGCTTTCTTTTCCTGCAAATCACAAAAAAAACGAAAAAACAAAAAACAAAAAACTTTTTCCACACAATGGGGTGGGGTTAGATCTTGATTAGCTTACCCGGAAAGTCTACGTTTTCAAGTTTTCTCGCTGTTTCTGATTTGCCGTGATCGCACAAGGTGCACGGCAAAGAGCATACGTAGCCGAGAAGACAAGAAAAAAAACTTTCCCTCGCTGTTTCTGATTCGCCGCGATCGCGCAAGGTGCACGGCAAAGAGCATACGCAGCCAGGGAAGGCAACAGTCCGAGACTAAAACAAAAGGATCTAATAATAAACTGATAAATATATGAGAGATTAAAAAAACAAAACCGTCACTGTAACATTATACCTTCAAATTTGCCGAAATGGGTGTTTCTGGAGCAAACGGAAACGGTTTTCGGTGAAACGAAAACTATTTCCAAATGGAAACGGCACTCCGAACGCAATGGAACAGCTCCCACAGGCCAAAAATGCACAGAAAATCCAGAACCAGAAACCCTTAAAAAAGTTTCGGCAACACCGGTTCCAGATCTTGATCAAAACCGAAAGCGGCTCTTCATAAAAGCTCTGATACCATGTTAGGGTAACCAGGGTACTCCCAAAGGACCGAACACCAAGAATAGCCACTTCACACAAACAGATCACAGATCAATACACCAATGTTTGTCACGTGGTTAAAACCCTCGAGAGGGAAACAGTCCACGGCCCCGGCCAAATAGCTACTTCGGAGCAATTTATTATGCAAAAGAAAGAAAGTTACATGAGCTTCTCATAATTGATCAACTAGCCAAGGACCCTCTATGCTCTTTAAATAGAGATCATAGACCAATCGGGTGTTAAGCCACGGATCAATGGTAGGTATGATCTAAGAGAAGTTGAACCGTCGGATCACTCTATGTCTAGAACATATCGTGACCGTCGGATTAGAATATTTACAAATGCATACTAATGCATACTAAAGAAACACACTTTTACCTAACGGATATATTACACAAGTTGATCTTAACTAACTCCTAAGTGTCTAAATATCCTAACATAAATATGGCTATATATATTTAAAAAAATAAAATTAAAATACTATTTTTAAATATATTATAAAATAACTCCACTAGTTCAACAAAAATTGGGTCACACTTCCATTAAACATAAAATGTTTGACATATATTATCTACTAAACAATTGGGTCACACTTCCATTAAACGTAACGCATAATAAGTACATCACATAATAATACAAAATCAATCCCAAAGTGTGCAAAAGAAATTAATAATACTAAGGGTCTCTACATACAATGCTTGTTCATTTTTCTTGCTCCCTCCAGACATAGCATCAAAAATGAAAAAAAAGACAAATGGGGAGAAAACGGACGTACGACCATAAATAAATATCATAGAAAGAATCATATCCAACCCCCTAATCCATTTTCCGTCGAGGCGACCACCATTCTCTATCACAAATAGACGTGGGTAGAGATGCCTACTCTTGAGACTCAAACACCAACATCTAGATTCAAGAAAGACACAACACACCAAACGAGAAGATACGATCCATCTTGAAAGCACGAAACGAGGATATGGACTAGCAAGCGGAAATTCCATGGCCATGGAAAAAGGAGAGGAAATTGCAAAACCAGAAATGCAATAGATGCTGAAATGAAAAGATTGTGATTGTGATTTCCTGCCTACCATTGTTTGTTCTCTCCATTCCCTATTCAATCCAAAGTGTACAAAAGTTTTAAAAGGAAACAACATAAAGCAATTCAATCTGAAGCTTAAAAAGGAAACAACCTAAAGCACGGGTTAAACAAGAAAAATGGAAACGAAATTATACATAAAAATATATATTATATATTTGTCAAAATAGGTTGTTTTAAATTGTGTTTTTTCCAAGGTGTAAATGAAAAAATTATGGAATCTCTATTTATTGAAATATAAATTATATATTTTGTTATAATTTATTGAAATTTAGATTATATATTTTGTTAAAATATAGCTTTTTAAATTGGATTTTTAAATATAGAAAGAAACATGGTGGATTCTTTCTATATTAATGGTTTTTTTTCATTGAAAAAAAATATGTAATTTGTTATTCATAAGAATCAAAATTACATCATAGTTGTTTATGTAAAATCCCCTTCATTAAAGTAGTATAGAAGACAATATTGAAGCCCTGGGCAAAACATTACAATATCCAAAAATAAACGTGAGGGATTCTACCCGTCAACCTGTAGAAAGCAAAACTGCGGAAAAGACAAAATAACTGTGAGACAAAAAATAGCAGGGCTACGGAGAGTTGTCATGTAGATACAACCTAAAATAGTCCAAGGCAAAACTAGAATGGAGAAACTAGAAGTAGATAAAGCGACCTTCAGTGTTCATGATTCTGTTTGAATATTAATTACATAATTGGTGAAGAATACCAGGGTAGTCTCCTATCGCAAGATTTGATAGGTTGTCCACGTCAGAATTGAACTCCTTGTACAGGTGCCTAAAGGATAAAGAAAGAAAATAATTATTTAGGAGCCCAATCCTTTTCAACCAACAATCGTATATAACTCAGTGACTGCAACTTGGTGAGACCTCTGGCCCAATCAATTATCATGACCTTTGATTCGCCAAAAATAGAAAGCTAGAGATTTTTTTTTTTTTTGCGAACCATAAAAGCCCCCATAAGGCTAAAAGTTCATGCAATTACTTTGTTGGATCTCTAAATATTGAGGTGCATGGCACTAATATTACTAATAGAAGGTAGACAACTTACAAAAATTACACTTCATTGCCAAATTTGCAATTTTCCATGACACAATTAAAAATGACTAACATAAATGACTAATTCATATTCTTCTAACTAGTCATTTTTTATGTCGTGACTAAATTAGTCATTTATTTTAGTCATTTTTAACTCTGTCACTTATTATCTAGTCATATTTGTTAACTGGTGACTAAATTAGTCATTAATTTTAGTCGTTTATAGTTGTGTCAATCAAAATTGCTCATATTTAGTAGTAAATCACTTGGAAAACCTGTGGTGACTAGAATTTTTAGTCACCTAGTAGCTAATTCCTCATTTTGTACTAGTGAAGTAAGGTTTAGTTTGTTTTTTGTTAGATTGATCATGAGTTGTGATATGTCCTCCTCATTTGTTGTCTTAATAAACAAATTGGGGTTAGATTTATTCAAGCCTAATTAGGGACAATGATAGGGGTCCCCTTTGTCCCTATATCTATTTATTCTTGTTGTGGAAGGGATTCATCAAGTGATACATGTTGCCAAAAAATGAGTTCACTTCACCGTATTTCATTTGGAGGTCACGAGAAATTAACATATTTGTTGTTCGTGGATGACATTCTTTTGTTTTGTTTTGTAGAGGGGGGAGGGAAAACACTTTAAGAAACCATTGATAATTTTTGGTAGGATTCAAGCATTGAGATCAATGTTGGTAAGTCATCTTTATATTGCATGATTGAGTTGATAAATAGGACTTGACATGACTAGGAGAGAGTTTTTCTTTTATTTTGCATAATTTGGAACACTGTTTTAAATGTTTTGACTATGTACTTAAGCTGAACCAGTATGGAAACACTGAGTGGTCATGGCTTATTGTCAAAATTGAGAAGAGGGTAAATTGTTGGTGTAAGCGATGAATCTCTTGCAAGGGGAATATGGTTATTTTCAAGTCTAATTTGGAGGTTATTCTTATATACTAGCACTTGATGGAACATATTCCCAAGGCACTCTAAACATAATTCATCATGTTTGTTTCAATTTCTTGTGGAAAGGTAGGAATGATTATCAAGGCTCCCATCTACAAATATGGAAGGACATTTCCACTCCTAAGGCTCTGGGAGGATGGGAAATTAAGAATATTTTACATTTTAACCAAGTTATGGAAACCAAGTTGTCATGCAAATTTTTAACCAAAGACACTCTTCAGGGAAAGATATTGATTAAGAAATACATTTCTTTAGGCACCATTCTATACTAGACCAAAAGGACTAAAATTATGTTCAAATTAACTAGTGCAAAATCCCTTCAACAAGCATTCTTGGTGATTGGCTGATTTATTACTTGGAGAATTGAATCAAGGACCCAAGTTGGAATAGGAATTGACACCATTATGTGTTGTGGGTCAAGGATTCAACTTCTTGTTAAATTGGTTGTCCATATACAAGAAAGAATACTGTGCACTTTATATTGATTTGCAAATCCTGCAACCACCAACCTTTGGAATCATGGTTGGTATAGGTATTAGGTTCTTATATTGCTAGGCATATGGGATCCTCTTTGGATAGATTTGTCTAGAGCTGAGAAGGGCTCACATTCAAATTGAGGAGGAGGTTGAACTCATTTGGGTTTTCAATTGTTCTAGGAGGCATTACTTAATGAAACTTAGATACTATGAATTTATTGAGGAGGGGGGTGGGGACATTTACTAGTGATGGAAGAAGTTGTGGAAGGTCCTTATGCCTCCAAAAAGCACTCTATTATTATGTTTGATCTTGTGTAAAATAGTGATGACTTGGGACATGATAGAAAGGAGGGGAAATTAGAGGTCAAGAATATGTCTATTATGCATAGTGGAAGAAGAGTCTAATGTCCACCTATTTCACCAGTATTCCTACAGGAAGCAGGTGTGGATATAAATTGAGGAAAACTTGAATTTATAGGCATTATGGGTTAAATGTAATTTTTTGGAGTGTTGTGTAGACTTATTCTTTCAGTAGGATGTAATTTTTTTTTAGCCCTCCCTTACTTGACTAGATGGGGGGTGTGATTGGCATGAAACCCTACAACCTTTTATGTCCAACAAGCTCCTACCTTTAAGACCTTGGCCCAGATCCGTGCTCTTTTAAAGAAATATTCTCTTGTGTAGATTCCTCATCCTATGCATTGTGTTGGTAATTTGGGAATTAATAAGAATACTTCGTTGTGATTCTTTGATGGAGCAAGTCAAGGACATGAGTGTAGGAGTGGTATTAGTTTTATGGTATTCTACTTGGATGCACATTATTTTGTAGATAAAGGGGATCGAGGGACCAAACCTAACAATTAGGCGAAGCTCATTGCATTGTTCTAGGCCATGAAGCTCACCTTAGAGCTAGGGATAGTGTATATCCAAGTCTTCAAGGATTTGTTGATAACCATTCGATGGATGAAGGGGGGAGTACGGGTACAATTCATTGTTCTACAACATTCAACCTTTCAACTTGGAGATATCAATGTCCATTTTCAAGAAATGTCGTTCTCCTGTATGTATCGACAACACAATGTTGTGGCAGATTCACATTCAAAACATGTTATTTTTTTAATGTAGAAAAATTATATGTAGATGAATTTCGAGAGGGAAGTTTGATTTCCCATAGGACTTATGCCTATCATAGGGCATTTGCATACGATTTGTGTATTTTTTGTGCATGCATGGTGCTTATGATGGTTTTTATTTCTAGTTGTATTCTTTGATGGTGAATGACTATTCTCATATAGGCTAGAGTTTTTAGATCCTATAGTTATCAAGGGCATCATTTTGATCTTTTTATGTTGTGTCCATCCACTTGAAGAATGTATTTTCTCTTCTACTTGAATAGAAAGTATGGTTTTTTTTCATGGAAAAAAATGTTACATGTTGAATATAGAAGTTGAGAAAGTAGGGAGAAACCGTAAGAACATAACAAGTTTATAGAACATATCACATCAATTAAGTATTTGTTCTCATACAAACATTAAAATATTAATATTAATAATAATAATAATAAATTAAATTAAATTAAAAAAATGATCACATCAAATCAAAGCATCGTATGAAAAGTGATAACTTTTTTTAGTAAAAAAAGTCAATAGCATGTAAAAGTTGCCACCTAACACTCTTAGAAAAATCCATATTAAATATTTTTAGTTTTACTATTAAACTACAATGGATTTATATCCCATATCCATTGATACCCTCTTTACCAAATAAAAAAATAAAATGACCAAAATAAAAAAAAATAAAAAAAAAAATTTGTAACAAATTTTATTTTATAAACATTGAAAAACTTCATAAAACTTTCTAACATGAACTTCAACTAATACTAAATCAAAGCAAATGAAAAGCATTAAGAAGACTAATACGAAGAATATAATTCTTTGTTATTTTGTCACATCAAACTGCTTATAAAAACAAATAAAATAAAAATATATTGAATTGGATACATGTGCTTATTTCTTAACAAAGTTAACAATGACATGTAACGGTTGCTACATGGTAATTTTATAAAAGTATATTAAATTTTTTAATTTTATTGTTAATTTTAAAAATATATTTATGTTAGATTAATAACCTCTTTTACCAATCACAATATGGAATAAGTAAAATTTGAAGTTATATTTTAATTTTTTTTAAATCAATTTATTAAATTGTTTTTTAAAATATATTATATGAAATTAAACTAATTTTAAATTTATTTATTTATTTTAAATCGTTAACATAAACGATTAATTGATTTTGTATTAAAAAAAGGTTCAGGAGAATCCTAAACAACAGAGGAATGAGTACAATTCATTACAAAATTTCCTTTTTTGAGAAATTAAGATCTTCCATAAATTGCCAGTGCATAAGAAAATTACGCAATTTCTTCCACTAAAGGTGTCTGTGAAGGTTATGTTATTGGTAAATATCATAAAGAAATGTTTAAAAAATGTAAATCTTGGTGTGTTAACAACCATTGCAACTAATTTATAGTGATATTTGTAGTCCTCTTGAAACTCCTTCTTTGTCTCTTGCAATATATTTTCTTTTTCTTATTGATGGCTTTAGTCACAAATATTGGGTTTATTTTTTTAAGCATAAAAGCGAAACCTTTGGTATCTTTCAAGATTTTAAATCTATGGTTGAAAAATAATCTAGAAAAAATATTCAGACTTTAAGAACTGATAATGTGGGGGAATTCACTAAAAATAAATTTAATGCATATTTATCTAAGCATGGTATTCAACATCAAAATATTATTCCTTATACACCTCAACGAAATGGGGTAGATAAAAGAAAGAATAAAACTTTGGTTGAAATGGCTAGATGCATGTTTTATTCTAAGGATTATATAAACGCTTTTGGGCTGAATCTATTTGTCATGCTAACTATACCTTGAATAGAGTCCTTAATAAAGTAGTTTTGCAGGTTATTCCTGAAGAAAATGGAATGCAAAAAATTATGATATTAGTAAATTTAAGATATCTGGCAGTGAATGTTGGGCATGTATTTCGAATGAAAAACGAAAAAAAGTTTGAACCCAAATCTCAAAAATGTATCTGCATTGGTTATTTTGATGATTCCAAAGCGTACAGGCTATTTAATCCATCTGCCCAATATGTTATCATCTGGAAAGATGCTCAATTAAATGGTATTTCTCCTCCTCTTGAGTCTATTGAACCTCATGTTAACTTGAATTTGCATTCATCTTCTGTGGCTCCTATATTTGTTACCCCTTCCTCTACTTTTGTGCCTACCCTTGATCCTAGTTCACCTTCTTCTTCAAGTGATCCTCTGGAATGTCCCGAAGATACTAGTGTGGTTCCTACCACTACTCCTCTTCTTGTTTGGTCCTGGAAAACTCTTCAATCCGAAGGTTCTAAGATTGGTATTCCTTTCTATACTCGTTGCACTAGAAATAACTTTTCTCTTATGACTAAAGTATTGGCCACCGATGATCCCTCTACCTATGTTCATGCTAAAGATAAACCTGAATGGGAGAAAGCAATATCTGTTGAGTATGACTATTTTATGAAAAACAAGACATGAAATCTTTACCTCTTCCTCCTTGAAAGGATTTAGTTAATGTAAATTGATATATAAAACAAATTTTATTGCAAATGGACAAATTGAAAAACATAAAGCTTGGTTAGTAACAAAAGGATTCTCTCAACATGAAGGTATTGACTATACTAAAACTTTTGCTCCATTTGTTAAAATGAACACAAAAAGAACTATTATTTCTCTTGTTGCATCTTATCAATGGAAAATAAACCAAATGTATGTCAAGAGTGTGTTTTTAAATGTTGATATTCTTGAAGACATTTATATGAACAACTACCTAGTTTTATTTTTGTTGACACTTTTTGTTTAGTATGCAAATAGAACTTAGTATGAGAAAATTTATGTTCATTTCCTAAAGAATGGTTTTAAGCAATGTATATTTGATCCAAATATGTATGTTAAGAACCATGACGATGATTTCCTCATTGAGGTGCTTTATGTGGCCGATCTTGTCATTACTGACATCTTGCTTACATTGATACAGGAAATGAAGAATAATCATAAAAGGCAATTTGAAATGAACGACTGAGGCCTCCTGCGTTATTTTTTGGGTCTACAAATTTTGGCATATGGATGATGGTATATTCTTTCTCATCCTAAGTATGAAACATATTTACTTGCTTAGTTTCATATCAATGATTGTGAGCTTTCACCTACACCATACTATTCTTGTGTAAAGTTAACTATTGATTGTGACAACCCTCTTGTTGATGCAACTTTATATCATCAACTTGTGGGGAGTTTGATATATTTGACACAATAGAGCAAATCTCTTATTTGCAAGTAGCATGGTTTTGATTTTTATTCAAATGCCTCGTGAAATTCATTAGAAATCAATAGATATGATTCTCAGATATTTACAGGGGATAGTCCATTGTGGTGTTTAATATTCTAGCATGGTTATAGTTTCACTTCTTGGTTATACAGATTATGATTGGGTAAGAGATGATTTAGAGAGAATGTCTACTACAGGGTGCATCTTGCAGCTTGGTTCAAGTCCTATTTCATGGTCCAGTAAGAATTTGAGAACTCTTTCTCTTTCTTCTTATGAAGTAGAGTACAAGGCAGTTGAAGAAGCAATGTGGATCCAACATGTTCTTATAGAGCTTGGACTGGTTCAGAAGTATCCTACCGAATTAAGATGTGATAATCATAGTGGAATCTAGCTTGTGTATGATTAAATTTTTCACTCCCATACTAAACACATTAAATTGGATACTCATTACATTCGAGATGTTGTTGTGGATGCTGTTGTTTGTTTGTAGTCCCACAAAAAAGAAAGCAACTGATATCTTCACAAAATCCATGACAGAAGCAAAGTTCATGTATCTTTAAAGTCTATTGGGAATATAGGAAGTTGTCATCAAGGGGTAAAATAATGTAATGCCATCTTCCTCCATTTATGTGTTGTTCTCCCATTCATTATTAAGGGGGGTTGTTGGAGGTTGTATTTTTAATATTAGATGTGCAATGATGTCTAGTATGATATCGTTAGATATGTTATCTAGTATCGGAAGACGTAAATAATTCCAGCCTTAGGTAAAAGGAGTTAACCCACATGCACTGTAGAGAAATATTCTCCTATTACCATTTATTATATAAAGAGGTGGAAAATCATTTATCCCACATGTATTGCGGTATGTAATTCTTCCTTACCTATTGGTATATAATAAAGGTAAAGGAGATCCTTTTGGCATATGTTGAGAATTATATTCTTATGCCGATGTAAAGTTGTGAAGCATATGTGGAGAGGATTTCACTTGTAATATTGGATATTTTTGAAGAATAAAGAAGACCAAACCTTCATGTAGATGTTTCTCATTCTTGTTTCATATTTATTTGTTGCTTATATAGATAAAAAGATACACTAATAGATTTTGTTGTGCCTCTGATTTTCACATGTTGTATCGCAATAATGTCCAATATTCTCGTTATTCTATATGGAGGAGGGGGTAGTAATACTTAATCATAATCATAATTATCCTTCCATGTGCTAGGTAGGAGGAGAAGATTCCCTTGAATGGAAATTCTTGCATGTTTTTGGCAAATGGTGATTGGAAAATATATTCAAGGCAGTAAGCAAGCAATTACTATTAAATTTAATTTCAATTACTTATATCTATGTGCATTTACATCATTTGTTCCACTTACTTAATCAATAAATACTGTTGGGGTTTATATTAGTGGTGGTCACGTTTCAGGTTATGAAGTAGAGTTTAAGCATAAATTGACTAGAATTATGGTTTTTGCAAATAGTTATGTTTTCTTGTTGCATTTGATGTATTTTGGCACTTTAATTTGAACCTAATACTTCAAAATTCTATAGGTTGGAAAATTAATTTTGATAAAATTGAGGAGACTTACGTGACTGTAAAATGGTACTGATTGAAAGCTCAGGTTTTGTGATTTTGGCAGATTATTTTTCATGTAGTTATTAGTCTATACCAAACATGGACTATACTTTTAATTTGTAGGTAAAAGTGCTTTGATTTAGAATTAGTTGAATTCCATATTAAAAATTTTTATAAAGTTTTCTAATGATAATAAAATACAATTTATTTATTTTTTTAATTTAAAATAAGTTTTATACTTTTTAAAAATTTTACTCATTCCCCAGATGCGGGTGACAGCACAAACGCTCATCGGCGCATCGCGCCTCGTCCTTTGCACCCGCCATGTGGCGAGCAGCATGTGCCCAGCGCGTCCATCAACCAAAACGTCATAAGCTCCCAGATCCTTCGATGCTCCTCACGTGTGGGAGATAAACTGCATGTCTCTTTGGCTCCTGCGATGAGGGTTGGTGACACCCTGTACTCCTCCTAGCTTTCATGTCTTCGTAGGGTTATTCAATGCACATAGGTACTTTGGAAGGGAAGACATAGGATATGTGCACCATGGAGAATTATTTCACCATCCTTACTGAGTTACGCTCAACTTTGAGCAATTCTGGGTTTTCTGAACGTTTGGAAGTTTGGCCTCCACCTCAAGGTGGTGCCTTTGTTTGTCTAGGGTTTCTCTGCACTGCTCGACTCCAAGTTTCAGTTAGGTGAGGTTCATCCTGGTTATCATGTCGAGACAGAGGGAAAATCCACGTTGATCTAGCTCGGGCAGGGGCAAAGCTCAGCGTGGATGCATCCTACAAGTCATTGCAGACTATGAAAACCATATCTCTCCATAGGTCTGCATCCTCATTGAAGACTGGCAGGAAATGGTCCTCAACTAGAAGCTAGCTTCCGGTCAGGGAGGAAGCCAGGTAAATCACTATTGGCTTGTTAAAAATATGTTCTGCAATCTAGTTGAGGACATGCTCAGCAACTGGTCTGATGCCCGTGACTCTGTCCTCGCCATGAAAACCAGAATGGTTGAAATTGACTCTCAAGTCATGGCCCTAGATCATAATACGTTCACATAGAAGGGCACGGTTGGCATCATTGGGCATGGCGGACTGGGAGGAGGTGGCAGTGGACTAGGAGGACGTGACAGTGGAAGTGTGACAGGGGGGGTTGTGCATGTTGGTTGCGGGGGAGGTGGCAGTGGGAGTGAGACAGGTTGCATAATTGGTGCATAATTGTGGCTCCACAGGAACCGCCTTTCCCCATCCCTTCCATGGTGGAGCCACTCTTCAAACATTTGAAGAACATGATAGGACAAAATCCAAAACAAAAATAGCAATCGCCTCAACCTGCTCCTGAGGCCGCTCCTAACACGTCCAACCCTTCGCAGGAAGAACGATGGGTGTGCCCCATAATTGAGGAAAATCCCTCATCCTAAAAAATGCTCTCATCATCTGTAGAAACGACTTATCGTTTCAGGTTTTTATGCAATAGTTGTTAAGTCTGTCTATGTCTTTGTCTGTTTTTAAATTTGAACCCTGTAATTATGTCTATGTCTGTTATGTTGTCTAAGACTCAGTAATCGGCTAGTTTTATAGTCATGAACAATTTCATCTCTGGTTTTCATAGACGACCCTCAGTTTTCGAGAGGCTTGGGTGGTGGCTTCACCTCTTGATACCTCCTCTGGTCAGGGTTAATTTTGTACATTTTGTCCTTATATTTTAATAGAACTGTGCAACTTAC
>LPNX010180786.1:7777-21024 GCA_001517045.1 Pseudotsuga menziesii | reverse complement strand
TATCT
Source organism: Pseudotsuga menziesii (assembly GCA_001517045.1). NCBI lineage: Eukaryota > Viridiplantae > Streptophyta > Pinopsida > Pinales > Pinaceae > Pseudotsuga > Pseudotsuga menziesii. The sequence continues at coordinate 21,019 of LPNX010180786.1, read as the reverse complement.
TTCAGTGATCCTGTTTATATGATTTTGTCATGAAAATGAAATGAAATACTGATGTCTTAGCTAAGCATATGAAAATTTAACATGGTATCAGAGCCACCATGAAAAGAGGACATTGTGCAGCTACAAAATCTAGGGCTTCTTAATTTTTTGTTCTCTCTCCACAATTGATCAGCAAAAGAAGGCTATGCTGACTCTCCATTGAAGGGCGCATCTTTTTGTCGAAGCGGAATTCGATTCCAAGCATTTTCAGTTTTCGATGCGGGAAATTAGGGCTTCTTGCAGAAGAAGAATTTTTGAGTGAGCCAAGCATAGGATTGATCTACTCATCGAAATCAAAGTCTAGAGACCTGGATCAAGTTTTTTGGTTGGGTGAAACTCTAGGAAAGTCAAACCCTAGTTTGACCCCGAGCTAGAAAAGCCCTAAATCCTAAAACCGCTAAATTTTGGTACATTCGCTATATCCCGATATTGGCGAATGTTCAAGATCTTAAAATTGTAGAGACTGAATATAAAATCCTGATGTAAATTGTATCCAAAATTCAGCCTCATATGCACTATAGTTTGGGAGATATGATCCCTCCACGTTAGGGTTCTAGCCTCTTCCAGAATTCATCCCTAAATAGGACACTTGGGAAACATTGCTATAGATTGGGATACAGAGGTCCAAATTGAATTCCCGAAGATGTTCCAAAAATATCACGGACTTTACCTTCTGTGTTCCAAATTTTAGAACCAGAAGATGAAGCAGTGACACGTGGCAGTCTGTACAACTTCATTGTTTTGAACAGTCCTGTAACAGGTCACCGTGGGAAAAGGATAATAAATCCCAATTGGTGAAACCAATTTTGATTAAACCTATGGTGTTGGATCAGGGTCATTCTAGGTTACCTCAGTACTAAATTTTAGACACATAGGAGTAGTAATGTCGGATATATCACAGAAACAGTGACAGGCATTTCTGCAGAAGAAATTGGAAAACTAGGGCTTCCTGTTCCGGGAGATTCCCTCCACTATTTTCAGAAAAGGAGTACATTACATAGCTCCATTTGAATAGATCTATCTTTCTATCCAATTAGATCTTAAATTTTCCAAGTTTTGAAAATTAGGGTTTCTCTAGCAAACCCTAAATCAGCTAGCTCTGGAAGCAGGACGGACACCTCAAATCGGTAAGATCTAATCTTTTGCTATTTGCATTTGAGGTTCTCATTTCAAAGTGATCTCACATCAGCTTGATGATAATATTGGTAAAGTTGACAACTTCCAAGCATGAAAGGATATGATCTCTCTAAAGAAAATGAATTGGACACCTACATAAGTAGAGAGGTTCCAGTTCCATACGGAGATGAGGCTCAAAGCCTTACACAAGAATAACTTGATCAAGGCCAAGAAGATAATTGTTGACTCAATCATGGATCAAATTGTACCACAAGTGTCTTCCCTAAAGACACTGAATATGTTTGATTCCTTGATCAAGATATTTGAATATAAGAACTTAAATCAGAAGATGGCTTTGAGAAAACAGTTGAAGAATGTGAAGATACAAAATGCAGAACAACTTGAAGCAGTAGAAGAAGAAGTGGAGATTGCAGAAGTGGTGATAGCCACCTTGAATGGCCTCCCAAAATCATGGGATTCATGCAAAGAATGTATGCGAGAAGGAAGTAATTGCTTTCAGCTTGACTCATAAGAAGAGAAGAAGAAGATGGGAGCAATTGAAGATCAAGATCTCACCATTCAAAGAAGATCCCTCAAGCAGTGAGGAATATGAAGAACTCAAATTCTTGTCATTTGGATAAGAAATGATGATTTCATGAATGAAGAAGATGATAAAGCAGAATGATCAAGATGGATTCTACCCACAAAACAAATAAAAGATAAGTATTCAATTGTCATTTCATGATAAGTATTCAATTGTCATTTCATGATATTGCATTAATGACTGTATACTACTAATATGCATGTGATGGGTAAGTAGCTCATGGTGCTATACAACTCTCCATTGCTACTTATCAAACCTCTTTGCTGACATATTGGATTAGTGCACAATCTCAATAATTTCATGGTGGAGATGGAAGGCATCTAGAAAGTTTATGTGAGATATGGATGAATGTTGTATTGACTAAACAGTTGCATGATGCATAAGAATTTTTCGTTATGCATATGTTTTATGAAATAGTTCTAACCATGCAACGGGTGCATTTGAATTGTAGGAAAGGTCATGTACAACCTCCTACAAGAAAATAAGGAAGAGACTTGTTCCGAAGAACAAGTGATGACAATTCAAGATTCACTCCAATAAACATGAATCTGAAGCTCCCAGGGTCAGAGACACCATGATAGATGAAAGAGCTTCATAGAGTGGTAGATCCACCTTGAAGGATGAATACCACCATGGGTACAAGAGATAACTCAAGATGAAGAAAAGAATGCTATGAAAGAAGCTATGATCAAAGAATAACAGTTGATCATGGGGAATGGTGTATACGATATGATGGAACAAGTGTACAAAGAAAGGTTCGTGATTCTCCCCAGAAAGAATAGACTATGACATGACATAATCTATTGAACATTATATATCAAGCATAGAACCACCTGTACAGAATAAAGAGGGAAGATGATACTCCACTTCAGGGGGAGTGACTACAGAAAATTATATCTGAATTCGACATGGTACGACATGATGGATAGCTTTGTGATGGATCGATACTTTACCAAGAGTAAAGTGGGTTCCAACTTTCAAGGTTGAATGCAAAAGACTAGGATATGTTGATGACCTGAGAAGACAAACTCATAGAAGATGTTATGATACTAGAATGATGTTTGGGATATAGTACTCAAACCAGAAAGCAAGAATGTGGTATCTTCCAAATGGATTTGCAAGATAAGATATGTTGCTGATAGAAGTAAGGTAAGAGTTGTGGCTAGAGGTTCCTATCAGAAAGAGGGAATTAATTCTGAAGAGACACTTACTCCAGGAAGCAAGGTACACTTCCTTCAAAACTATCATGGTAGTTTCTTCCATGATGAAGTAAAGACAAGCCTTCCTTAATGGTATGATTTGTCATGTCCCCATGCCTCCGACTGGCGTAAAGGGCGCGACTACAAGCTTTATCAGACCCAGGCTGAGTGCCCCATGAACATGTACAAGCTTAAAAATTCATAAATAGGATGCTTAAACATACACACATGAACATTTATCATGCACAGATGCAAATATCTACCAAGCACAGCAGAAAACAACATTCATTCAAACAAGCATTCTTGCAACATGTTCATTTCAATTCATTAATAGAAATATAGTTGCAGAAGTAAAATGGACAGATCACTTATCTTATGATGAACTCGATCCGCAACCAGCTACGTCGCTGCAACGTTCCTCTCAACCATAGGCCAGGGTGCTCCTCAATCTCTCAGCAACGTTGCCACCCTCGAGCTGGGCATGATTCTCCAAGGAATAAGGGAACTAGCAGGCTTACACATAGCCAAGGATGTACAAAACACACAGCCAAGCCAACAGAGTTGGTTTTATCTAGCCATTAAGGAGTTGGAGAAGGCAAATTGCTAAGCTGGTGAGCTCATTACAGAGCCAAGAACACCTACACCAGAACTAGCCTGACCTCTAAGACACCCAAACACACCCAACACAAGGAATCAGTCCCTTCTCTGCTACACAGTCCCTCAGGCCCTGCATTTCCTTCCAGTGCTATTTAGGGGTGATGGAGAAGAAGGCCAGCCCTCTAGCTCTATCTGTGTGGTTTCCAACCACCAGGTTTATCAAGCAAATCTAAGCCGACATCCCTGCTCCTCCCACAACTCGAAGACCAACCATTGCACTCCCGCAATTCATTCAGTTGTCATAGCTTAACAGGGAAAACGATTTTTGAGTCGTTCTTGGCCCTCTCGTGGCCAAAACAACTCCCAATAATCGAATTACACAGTCCCAAATAATACTAAACATGGGGGAAGAACCACAGCTCCAATATCAGCATTAAAATGACGAAAATTACACAACCATACTGGTCTATAAGGAGAACATACAGCTGAGGACGTGGATGGCTCTTTTCAGGAAAAATCGTGGGTGAAAACGCACAGCTCTCAGCTCGCTGCAGCAGCTGGAAAACCAGGAAAATTCCTGTGCGTGAGGAAGCAATCCGACCCAGTGAGGAAAGGAACAGACAATGGAGGTCTTGCGTGAGGAAAAACAGCTCCGTTTTTTCCCATGGATGCACAACAACAGGAAGGACACGAATTTGCAGTTCGTGGGTGCTCAGCAACTCGTGGAGCCCAGAAAATGCCTGCGTGAGACCCCAAAATGCCAAGAGCCTGTGCATGAGGATGAACAGCAATGGAGAGGATGCGAATTGCAAGTCTTCCTCATTTTTCAACTCGTGGGGAGGAAGAAGAGTCTCTGTGAAGGATGAGGATGAATTGAATGAAGGGCATAGGATAGGACTGACAGTCCTGCCACCCCACACCCCAAAACAATAACTGCCATAACTCCTCCCAGCTGCCAACATAAATTATTAAATGGATGTGGTTGGAATAAAACCAAAGAATATGACACATGGGTTTTTCCATTTTTGGCTCAAGATTGACAAATTCCCCCCCCCCACATCCTTATCCTTGGGAAAATCATGCCCCATTCGATTCAGTTGCCGCGACCGTAGCTGGTTGTGTTCATTTAATTAATCATAGATGCATATTTACATGATGATAATCCAAAACGTATGCCGCATGCCCCGATATTCAATCGGTGAAAAATTTAAATCCTAAACATAACGGGACCGATCAATGGTGGGGCCTTGGCCTTTAACTCCACACCATGATCATTTACAATATACACATTATATACATCTAATGTAACGGGGTCAAAAACGGGGCATTACATGATTGAGGAAGAGTTTTACATCGAATAGTCACGAGGATTTGAAGTTGAAGACAGATGGAATCAAGTATGCAAGTTGAAGAAGGCCCTCTATGGCCTGAAGCAAGCTCCCAAATCTTGGTATGGAAGAATAGATAGTTTCCTGATGAGCATGGGCTTTGCCAAGAGTAAAGTTGATCCTAACCTTTCATACAAGGTTGTAGAAGATGTACCTGTCATTCTATTACTATATGTAGATGACTTATTCTTGACAGGGAATGAGAAACAGATCATGGAAAGCAAGAAGAAACTAGCAGAAGAATTTGAGATGAAAGACCTTGGGTTAATGCATTATTTCCTAGGTCTGGAAGTATGGAAAAGTTTAGAAGGAATCTTTCTCAACCAGGGAAAGTATGTGGTAGAGATATTGAAGAGATTCCATATGTTGGAATGCAAAGTCATGGCCACACCCATGGAATCCAACTTGAAGCTGTTAGCTGATGACTCATTAGAGTTAGTGGATGTGACTCACTACAGACAGATCATTAAGTCATTGATGTACTTAACAAATACCAAACCAAACATTTGTTTTGCTGTGAACACCTTAAGTCAATATCTTGTTCAACCAAGATGGGTTCACCTAGTAGCTGCAAAACATGTGATGAGATATCTGAAAGGGAATATAGACTTTGGTCTATACTATGATGGTATCCATGAGTATAGATTGTATGGCTACATAGATGAAGATTGGGCTGGAAATATCTCAGATAGGAAAAGCACATCAGGTATATGCTTTTGTTTGAGGTCTGCTATGAGTTCATGGTTTAGCAGGAAACAGTCCAGTGTTTCTCTTAGCACGGTTGAAGCATAATATATAGCAGATTGCTCTACTAAGTTGTGAATCCATATGGCTTCAGAAGCTAATATCAGGTCTCTTTGAGCTGAATATGGACACTACAATGATTCTATGTGATAACCATAGTTGTGATGACAAAGAACCTTGTGTTCCGACGTAACATGTAGAAATCCGGTATTTCTACATACAAGATAAGATGCAGATGATGATACTGTAGATGAAGATGATGGTGATTCAGTATTTATATACTGAATATAGAGATGATGATGATTTCAGTATTCCCTTACTGAAGATATAGATGATATTTCAGTATTTACATACTATAGATACAGATGATGGTGATTCCGTATTTCTATACTAAATATAGAGATGATGATGCTTTCAGTATTCACATACTAGAGATACAGATGGTGATAGTTTAGTATTCACATACTAAAGATGTAGATGACGATGGTTTGGATGATGATGTATTGACAAAGCCTCTGCCTCGAGTAGAGTTCGAACACTTACGAGACAAGCTTGGTGTTGTTCGGAAAGACCTTCCTCGAAAGGGGGAGTAGTGATGTTGCAGTGGGATTGTATCATCCCTGGGAATTTTCCCTAAAGTGATCCAGAGACCTCGGTCCTCGAGAATGAAGAGGGATTGTATCATCTCGGGACATCTGTCCATAATAGATCCAGTGACCTCAGTCCTCGAGAACGTGATGGGATTGTATCATCCCTGGGAACTTGCCCTAAAGTGATCCAGAGACCTCGGTCTTTGAGAATGAAGAGGGATTGTATCATCCTGTGACATCTATCCATAATAGATCCGGTGGCTTTGGTCCTCGAGAATGTGGTAGGATTGCATCATCCTTGGACATAGTCCTAAAGTGATAGGGACTAATTCTCCTGTAATCAATCCGGTGGCTTCAGTCCTCGAGAATGTGGTAGGATTGCATCGTCCTTGGACTTAGTCCTAAAGTGATAGGGACTGATTCTCCCTTAATCAATCCGGTAACTTTGGTTGTTGAGAATGTGGTGGGATTGTATCATCCCTGGACTTTAAGTCCAAAAATGATCCAAATACTTTTTGTCTTTGAGTTGTGGATTGCAGGTTATTGCTGATGATGATGATGCCGTACTGATCGAAAGATCAGAGTATGATGATGATGACATACTGATCGAAAGATCAGAGTATGATGATGATGATGATGTACTGATCTAAATATCAGAGTATGATGATGACGCACTATGATTATGATGTTTCTGATCGAAAGATTAGAGTATGATGATGATGTTTCTGATCGAAATATCAGAGTATGTTGATGATGTTTCTAATTGAAAGATCAGAGTATGATGATGATGTTTCTATGTTGATGATGTTTCTGATCGGAAGATCAGAGTATGATGAGGATATTTCTGATCGAAAGATCAGAATGTGATGATGATTATGATCGACAAATCAGAATATGATGATGATGATGTTGCTGCTGATCGAAAGGGAAAAGTGTTGATGATGATATTGCTGATCGAGAGGTCAAAGTACTGAAGATGTTGCTGCTGATATAAAGGTCAAGGTGCTGAAGATGTTGTTGCTGATCGAAAAGTCAAACTGCTGAACATGTTGTTGATCGAAAGGTCAAAATGCTGAAGATGTTGTTGCTGATCGAAAATTCAAAGTGCTGAAGATGTTGCTGATCGAAAGGTCAAAATGCTGAAGATGTTGTTGCTGATCAAACAGTCAAAATGTTGAAGATGTTGCTGATCAAAAGGTCCAAGTGCTGAAGATGTCGTTGCTAATTGAAAGATCAAAATGCAAAAGATGTTGTTGATCAAAGACTGAAGATGTTGCTGATGATGAAGATTGAATATTGAAGATGAAGACTACATGATGTTGAAAAGATTCCAATGATTTATAGATGTGTTACCTTGCTGATGTTGATGATGTCCCCTATCTCTACTCTTGTTGTTGTTGATGTTGCTGTAGAATACCCTTCTCGTTAAGGGGGAGTGTTGAAATATTGTAACTTCAAAGAATATTCTATATGTATCTTTTTGTGGTCCCCGATGGTCCTATCGGGAGAACCACTTGTATTACATTGTACCCCGATGCTCCTAATCGGAAGAACTAATAAGAGTCATGAGGTAGTCCCCTCTAATTGTAAAGGTGGGTCATCAGTACCCCAGTGTGGTTACTTGAGCCTACATGTGTAACTCGAGCCTACATGATTTAACTCGATCCTACATGTCAAATGAGTTAAATTAAGTGAACGGATGGATATAAATAGAGGTGTAGTGATCCTCATTTGAGACACACAGACTCTCACTTGTGTAGCGCATTAGTGGAGAAGAGAAGTAGCTAGAGAAGGAGGATCAGGATTTGATCTCCTTGTTGGTTTTATCTTTTATCTTTTTGGGGCATCTATATTGAGGAAGCTTTTGCTAGGTTTTTCCCTTTAGGGTTTTCCAAGGATAAATCTTTGTGTTCCTTTTTTATGGTTGTGCTTGTCTATCTTTCAGTGATCCTGTTTATATGCTTTTGTCATGAAAATGAAATGAAATACTGATGTCTTAGCTAAGCATATGAGAATTCTTAGTAGAAAGATCTATTTCCTGTGCTTCTTTTTAGCATCATTGCACATAGCATTGATCTATTATTTCTACATGGTATCAGAGCATCAAGGTTGATCAAGTTCTACAGAGTTGAGGAGCACATCCAGTCTCCTATCCCTCTCTGAAGAAGAGCTTGCTAGCTTACAAGATTTTCTCTTAGTTTGTTTTGCAGGTTGCAGATATTTTATTCTTGAGCACATCATTTTAGAAATATGGATTCTTCATCAGCTATAAGTATTACTTCCTTCAACCACCATGAATGGAAAGCCAAAATCTCCATTCTATTGCATAGTAGAGGATTATATAGAGTTACACTAGCTTTTGAGAATGAGCCCAATGCTATGATTGAGAAAGCTAAGTGGCATAATAGGTTGGATGAAACCTATGGATTGCTTTGCATCTCTATTTCTCCTGATCTACTCTTTCATCCAGATGGTTTGACCACTCCAAACCAAGTATGGACTCAATTGAAGTCTCTCTTTGGAGTTCAAGATGAGCTAAGAGCGCATCAATTGGAGATTGAGTTATTCTCACTGAGTCCAAGCAATTTTTAATCTCTTGAGGGTTTCTTCACCAAGTTCAAGTCACTTGTTCTAATGCTCAAGAAATGTGGGATTGAGAGATTAGATGATCAATTAATCCTTTCCATTCTTTCAAAATTGGGTCCTGATTACTCAGTTTTTGTGTCTACCTTTCATGCAACTAGGCTTGCTATTCCTAAGTGGAAAATGATTTCTTTAAATTCTTTTCTTGATTCACTAAGAAAGGAGCAAGATAAATTGATCCATATGGGTGTCCTTAATTCTTTAAAGGGAAAGGATCATGCTCTCTTGGTTCAAGGAATCAAGAAATTAAAATCAAAAGAGAAGCAAATTGTGAAGAAGCCAAAGTCACAAATTGAAGATGAAGATTCATATGAAGATTTAATGAAGAAAGTTAAGAAGAAAGGGAGCGCATCCAAGTGTTATTATTGCAGAAAGGGTTTTCATTCAGAGAATAATTGTTTCAATAAAAATATGGACATCATGTCTCATCTTCTTGAGAAGCACAAGATCGAAGTTCCAGATGAACTAGAGAAGCCTGCTGATTCCTCAGAACAATGTCATACTGTGCAATTCCAAGGTGATATAACTTATGCTTTGAGTTCCATAGTTCTCTCCTTTTCTAATATCTCTGATATATATTTATTCTCTGATATATCAGAATCAGAAATATCAGAACCTTTGTTTGATGATCCTCCTCTCAGTCTACTAGATTCATCTCCCCAAAATTGTGATTTTTCACTAGATATTGACTTACCTTTGAGCAGCTCTTCCTCACAAGCTTGTATATCTAATTTAGAATATTGTTTGCAGGCTGATATGCATGTCATGACACATATAATACCACCATCCATACCATCTACCATACCTCTAAATAATCCAAGGACTATACAAATCCCAAGATCACTAGTTGATTCCTCATTGGTCTCTTATGCAGTGATATTTATCTTACATGGTTTGAAGTCTTTCCTATCTTTCATTGGCTGGTTATCCATGTCCTTAGTCATATTTGGACTGATATTAAACATGTTTGGATCTTTTCTAGACACTTATGGTTCAGATCTTAATCCCATCCATCATTCAGATTTTTACACCTATCAGTTTTCCCCAGTTGTTCATAAATTTCCTAGTCTAGCCCTATATCCTCATCGAGCCATTGAACCCTTTTTCCTTGCTGTTCCATATGTTAATATTTATGATATATCATATTTTTATCAGCCTCATATCAGATATATACAGGTGATACATCAGATTGGAATATTGACATGTGATTCACATCAGAATTTTGTAGCTATTCAGGGAATTGGGTGTGAAATAAATTGTCTTAACTTTTGTACTCTTTGGGAAGGAGTATGCACAGATCTATTTTCCATTTCAGATTATGTTTGCATATCATAAATTGACAGCAGAAAGAAGCATTCAGATAATTCTCCTACTTCATCAATTGATGAGATACAAGGAGTCTCTCCTCTTCCTTCTTGTAGGTTCTACACTCCAGTGCATGATCATGGAGTTCATGATTTCTTCAGCAAGTCTTTCATCTAGAAGCATTTCAGTCAGATCATTAAAGTGAATATGAAGATATTTTGAACACATATTTCAAATTTTGTGCCTTGTCCTATCTTGAGGGAGGTTTTCCCCATGTGGTTTTGCCTCCTTCCTCACTTTTCTAGACATAATAATTGTTAAAGGGTGACCATAGCCTTGTTGTTGGGCCCTATATGCATCCATATGCATCTATATTTTTTTGTCATACCATCATAAATTCAGAATTATAAGGGGGTGTTGGAATATATTAAACCCACTCACAACTTAGGATAAAATAATTAATCATTATTTGATTAATTATTCACCCACTAGCTTAATTAGTTGGCATCCACTTGCACCTTAAAGTCAATACATGCCATCTATATCCTAGGAATGATTTATTTCCAATTTTGGGTTGATATTGACCACCTTTTGACCATCCAAAATTAGTATACAGGACTTTACAACAGATTCTTCTTTTTATGCTTTTCTTACTTTTCTATGGATAAGATAAAAGCTAGTCAACTTGGAAACTGGGAGCTTTTGTTTCCAACCCTTCCTCCATTAGTTTTTCTCATTTTTATAGGATTAGCATTTTTTTTCCATCTCCTTGACAACTCAATCATGCTTTTTCCAACTCATGAGGTCCTTGATATATTTGGTAAGTGCTTTAGCCACCTATGGGGGTTTGCTATATTTTGGTAAGTCAGTGTTTTTGAGCTTTATGAGTTGTTTCCATACAATTTGATTTTCCTATGAAGGATGTACTATTTATGTACACTATTATTCATCATTATTAAATGGAAGGATACATACCAATATTCATCTCTTCATTCATGTGATTCAGTCTCTTTTCTTCTCTCTATTTTTCCTGTGTATGCTTGTGAGAATTCTTAGTAGCAAGATCTATTTCCCGTGCTTCTTTTTAGCATCATTGCACATAGCATTGATATATTATTTCTACAATGTTGGTATCTGGTGTAGGCATATTTCTCTTAATACCTGTCTTGTTGAATTTTATGTTGGCTGGAAAACTGTTGTTCTATTTTTTGTATGGAGATGGTTTAAAACTGAGTTTTCGGTTGTCCGAGAAGGTCCTAGACCTATCTCGACTTATGTTTATGTTCTCCTTCCTAAGTTGTCCATGCTCATAACAAAGACTATCTTTGTGAAAAGTAGTGTCCAAAGTTTTGGTCATGTCAAACTCAATTCTCTCTCAAAAATTGGGTGGAAGACATCCCAAAAATTGTTGAATCTTCACTTTCTTGTCCTTTATGTAAGGAACATAATGTAACAGATCCAAAAATTTGTTAATAAAGGAATCCATATTCATTGAGCCCATCCTTAAATCATGAAATTATTTCACATTCCTGTCAAAGAATCTTTGAGACATGTATTTCTCTTGAAATATTATACGAAAGTTACTCCATTTGATATCTTTTACTTCATCATTTTTGGTATGCTTTAGGTCCCTCCACCATCTAGTTTCTTTTTCATTTAAATTATAGATGTCTTCATGGACTTTCATTTCACTAGAGTAGTTGTGTACTTATAAGCATTTAATCATACCTTCAAGCCATTCTCCAGCTCCCTCCTTGGTATTCATCTCTCCTTCCGTTGTTGTTGCAATCACTACCCCAAAAACATTTCCATGTTTTGGAGCCCCCCTTTGATTTATTAACTTTGGATCTTACTGCCCTTTGAAAATTGTTGTTCATGACTTGGTTTTAGTTTGATTAAGATGAATAAATTTTACCTTTTTTACACCAAGTATAAAAAATTTCTTTACCTGATGTATCAAAAAACTTTTAATGTTTTTGTCGACATAGTAGAGATATTAAGCTCTTCCTTCCGACTTTTTTGTGTTGATTTAATGATAATATTTGACCTGGTGTATCGAAAAAGTATGTATTTTTCACCAACACATCGAAAGGTTTGTGCCTTTTCACTCAACGTGTTTTCGACAGTTTTATGATGTTTTTAGCCCACTACGTCAAATTTTTTTTTGTATTTCTGTCAACACAGTTGATGATGCTTCATATTTAACCCAATGATTTTCCTACTGAAGTTGTGATTTTACATTGCAGTGTGTTCAACCTTTGCAGGTAATATTTTTTAGTTCTAGCCGCAACTAGAAACAGAGTCTTGAATTTGTAACCAATGGCCTCCGTCGAGTTGATTAGCTGGAGATGACCGATAACAGTGGCTATATTTTTTTAAGGGATATGATGCTAGTGGATTGGTTAGGTTTCCTATTTCTGATCTTTATTGAGCCACAACACCGGAAAGGCCATGAAAAGGCATCCGCGGCTGATCTCTTCATAGACAATGCCGATAGTTGTGGCAAGATTATGATTTTTGAGCCACCGCAGTTGGATATTTTTTCACCTCATGCGTCAACAGGGTTTTTTCTGATGAAATTTAATTTAGGTGCCAAATTGCATTCTACCTTGCGTGTGTGAATTTATTTCCTGCATTAAAGTGTTTTTTCTCGTGATTTCATATATATAACCTATGGCGATTCATTTGTGTTTTTACAGTATGATTGCAAGCATTACGGTATTGAATACTGTGGTTTCTACCTCCCGTTCTGAGCATGCCCTTGTCGAAGTGTGGCATTTGGATCCTCTTAGGAGTTGGCATCAAGCTTCCAACCAACCATCATAGCTATCCCTTCCAGGTAGGATATTATCCTACCATGCCTCGTTTAAATTGGTTAGGTGGCACTCTCTTTGGATTTTTGAGTTTAGTTGTTGTTTTATGAAACTATGGTTTTCATGTTTGTCATGGGATTTAAAAGAAAACTATCCTCATCCTTTTGTATTTTGAAAGCCTTTAGACTCATCCATCTAGCTTAC
>LPNX010180757.1:12429-45022 GCA_001517045.1 Pseudotsuga menziesii | reverse complement strand
AGGATCTCTACTGCATACTTCCCTCGTCCAAGGAAGATTCCATCTGTACTCTGCCACACCTCCATACCTAAAACAATAGTGCATCGACACATAACAGGAGTATCACTGGTCTTTCGTCTTCAACCTTGAATCAAAGGTTGGAATCCACTTTACTCTCAGTAAAGCCTAGAATCATCAGTAATCTTCCCATCCTGTCGTACCATGTCGAACCTCAGGATCTTCTACAATCACTCCCTCTGAAGCAAAGCATCATACTCCCTCTGTCTTCCATACTCTATGCACTGAAACATTCCGTACTGGAGTGACAAGTAGTATCCATCTAGGATCACTGGATACTAAGATCCTCTATCTTGAACTTCTTCAAAAGTTCATCTTGCACCCATCTGTTAGCTTGTCATATTATTCTTTGTCTTTGAACTGTCGTCACTTGTTCTTTGGAACAAGTCTTCATCCTTCTTTGCTTGTAGGCGATTATGTATGCGATCTTTCCTATAAGTCAAATGAAATTGTATGGTTAGAAACATTTCATAAGGAATATTTATACTGGCAAACACTTATGCATAAATATATGATCATGCAACTACTTTAGCCAATACAACATTCATCCATATCTCACTGAAACTTTCTAGATGCCTTCCATCTCTACCAGGACAACATTGGGATTGTGCACTAATCCAATATGTCAGCAAAGAGGTTTCATTCTAGATAAGTAGCAATGGAGAATTTGTATAGCACCATGAGCTACTTACCCATATGCATATTAGTAGTATACTGTCATTAATGCAAACATCCTATCATGCATGATATAATAACTGAATATAAACAAATGCATAACAAAACAATATCATGAAATGACAATTGAATACTTATCTTTATTTGTTTCGAGGGTAGACTCCTTCTTGAGCCTTCAGCTGCATCATCTTCTTCATTCATCATAGCATCGTTTCTTATCCAAAAGCTAAGGTGGATAAGAAGTTCTATAAGAGTTGAGTTCTTCATATTCCTCATTGCTTGAGGGATCTTCTTTGAAAGGTGAAAGCTTGATCTTCAATTGCTCCTATCTTCTCTTCTCTTCTTATGATTCGAGCTTCTTCTTCTTCACGTAGTCTGCTGAAGGTAATCACTTCCTTCTGGAACACATTCCTTGAATGAATGAATTCTATGATCCTGGGAGGCCATTCAAGGTGGCCATCACCACTTCTACATTCTTCATTGCTTCTTTTACCGCTTCAAGTTGTTCTTGATTTGGGAGACTCTTATGACTGCATGGTTTCTACATTCTAGATCTTCACATTCTTCAACTGGTTTCTTTAGGTCATATTCTGATTTTGTTCTTCCCTTCAAATAGCTTGAAATTCAGAAAGACCTTCAACAGCATTGCTTGCAATAGGTAGTGCTCTGTAATGCACATGTGAAATCCTTTTATTCCAAAGATCATTTGGATCTACATGGATCAAGGCTTGTTCTGGATGGCCCTTCATTTCATACAATCCTCCTTCTTGTTCTTCAATCACTACCACATCATCGATAGTATTTCCTTTTGGCCATATGATGACTTGACCATCTATGAATGCAACCTGCATTCTAGATTCTAGCTTGTATGAAGATTCCTCACTACCTTTTATTGGATATTGGTAGTCATCTACAAGTTTCACCTTGTGAGGTGATTCATGTTCTGATAGTCTTACAAAGGATTCCTTGAATCCCATCATATGTTTGGAAGCCCCACTGTCTATAAGCCAATCATCACTTCCATGAGTAATGTTACCTGTGAGAGCTGATATCAGAACATATTCATCCTCGCTTGAATAATCTTCACTTTCATATCTGGATCTCTTTCTGGAAGGTTCATCATCCTCTGCAGCATGAGCATGATGTCTTCTTTGTCCTTGACCAAGTACTTCTTGTGAAAGGCTTCTAACCTCATCTCCCTCTGAAACTGGAACCTCTATACTCATGTAGGTGTCCAATCCATTTTCTTTAGAGAGATCATATACTTCCAGGATTGGAATTTGTTAACTTCCCCAAGCTTGTCACCAAGCTGATGTGATATATCATATTGAAATGAGAACCTCAAATGGAAATAGCAAAGGATTAGATCTTACCGATTTGAGGTGTCTGTCCTTGTCCCGGAGTTCGCTGATCTAGGGTTTGTCGCAGAAACCCTAATTTTCAAAACTTGGAATATTTTAGATCTGATTGGATAAACATATATATCTCTTCAAATGGAGCTGTCCAATGTACTCCTTTTCTGAAAACAGTGGAGGGAAACTCCTGGAACAGGAAGCCCTAATTTTCTGATTTCTTCTGTATAAATTCCTGTTACTGTTTCTGTGATATCTCCAAAATTACTGATCCTGTGTGTCTGAAATTTCTTACTGAGGTAACCTCGCATGTCCCTGATCCAACACCATAGGTTTCATCAGAATTGGTTTCACCATTTGGGATTTATGATCCTTTTCCCAAGGTGACCTGTTACTGGACTGTTCAGAACATCGAAGTTGTATGGCATGCCACGTGTCACTGGTTCATCTTCTAAGTCTGATATTCGGAACAAAGAAATTAAATTCCGTGCCCTTTCTGTAACATCTTCAGGAATTCCATTTGGACCTCGGTATCCCAAGATATTGCAGATCTCCCCAGGTGTCCTGTTTATGGATGATTTCTGGAAGAGGCTGGAACCCTAACTTGGAGAGATCATATCTACCAGAATATAGCGAATAAGATGCTTCCCTTTGTACACAGTGTTCATCAGGATTTTATCTTCGGCACCTGCAATTTTCAGCTTCTTAGACTTTGCCAATCTCGGAATATAGCGACTGTACCAAAACTTAGCAGTTTTAGTATTTAGGGTTTCTCCTAGCTCAGGGTCAAACTAGGGTTTGACTTTCCCGGAGTTTCACCCAACCAAATTTATTGATCCAGGTCTCTAAATTTCGGTTTTGATGAGGAGAAAAATCCTATTCTGGTCTCACCCAAAAATTCCTCTTCTGTAGAAAGCCCTAATTTCCACATCGAAACTGAAAATGCTTGAAATTGAATTCCGTATCGACAGAACGATGCACCCTTAAATGGAGAGTCATCCTATCATAATTTTGCTGAAAATCTGTGGAGGAAGAACCACAAAATATGAATCCCTAGTTCCTGTAGCTGCATAATGTCTTCTTCTCAGGTTAGCTCTGATACCATGTTAGTTTTTCAACATTTAAGCTAGCATTATGACAAGATCTTTTCACTGAGAGAATAACAAGTACAGCAATCACATAAGCATATCACAAGAGACAAGAGACACAAAGATTTTAGGAGGGGAAACCATAAATGGAGAAAACCCCTCAGCTTCGTCTAAGATAGTATCACCACAAGATGTGATCCCAAAACAGTAAGATGACCTACCAACACAATAGCAGCCTTCTGTCTTCTGTCAAGCCAAGAATTTCCTTCTCCTAAAGTGCGCCACACTTGAGAGAGCAAGTGATGTAATTCACAAGTGACAAATAGAGAGACTCACCCTCTCTATTTATATTAGTCCGTTCACTTGAATTACCATTTCACACGTAGGCTCGACCTAATAATTATTACTCGAGCCTACACCTTAATTAGTGTATAATAACTCAAGTGCCCCTAAACAGTGGGGACTTACCCAATGACTTGATATGACTTGTTTACATTATAATCCTCCCGATCGAAACATCGGGGCATGACCACATGACTCAAATACATAATAGAAACATCCCGGAATAAACATCGGGTTACAATAATATAAAATACATAGAAGAATACATTCCGAAGTTACATATACATCAACATATTCCACTACATGTACGAATTATATGGGTACCCTTCCATATGCATTAATGCATATTTCACCTTCTCATTGCCAGATTGAATATTGTAGATGTCGAAGTACTCTTCCTCTTTATTTAACCAAGAAATGCATTGGTATTCACTTACATTGTATTTCGAAAACTCTATTTTTGACTTAGATGGGTGCACTATGTAAGGATGATATTGGTTTCCTTTTGCTTTACGATTTGATGGTGGCTCGGAGCAATTATATTAGGAAACTAACATATTTGAACTGCTTTGTTGTTGGCAGTGATTTTTATCCTTTTCCTTCTCTACTATCTTACTGATAGCGTTTATTTTTCTATTTAATTGTGCTTCAATATCTAGTAGTACTTGTGTTTCTATATCTTGTTTAAGCGTCACATTGTTAATCTTTATTTATTTTTGCAAATATTCTTGATTCTTTATGAGTGTTTCCTATGTGGAAACATGAAATGAGGCATGTAACATGGCTGTACTGTTGACATGGTATATACTAGGCATTAGTTTTTGTAACACCTCCATTAATGTATTATGGTTATGTTTCATGGTGCTCAAGTTTTGTGTTATGGTGTTGATGTCTTGACTCATGGTACTCATTTTTCCATCCAAGTATTTTTTTTTCTCGTTCTTGATGTCCAATTTTTCATCTATCCTTCTTTCTAGTACCATAATAACTTTGTCTTTAATTACTTTCTTAAGCACTGTAATGTTATTTTTATTTCATCCTTCAAGAATTTTTGGTTAGCAACGAGGGCCTTGATGTCCATATCCAATTTCTTGATTTGGTTATTTAATTCAACCATGGTCTTGGTTCTTGTATGCGGAGGTGTGTATTTGGATGCTATTTTGGCTTGTGGAGTGAAGGGGAAAAATAAACAAATAAATAAATACAAATACAAATATATATATATATATATATATATATATAATTTATTATACAGTTGGTTAATAATTTTTGTTTATTTAATAAAATAAATACTATTATATTATTATGTATAATATTCAATTTTTATTAAATTTTGTTTATGAAGGCTGGCAGGAATGGAAGCGAGAAGAGGGGCGGAGACGGGGAGATGGAGCAGTGGAGAGTGGAGGGAAGGATGGAGTACATAGCAAGGGCGATGAGCAAGCAGGTTAGCAATGTAGTGGAAAGGAGGGATATGCATGGAGCATAAATAAATGAAACACGAGAGGGGCTATGTGAGAGGAGGAGGGAGTGAGAGGAGGAGTGGGTGGTGGCTAGAAGGAGAGTTGTGAATGAGGGTGGATAGAATTGTGTAGGGAAGAAAGAATGGGGGAACATGGAAGAAGTTGGAGCCACATACATGATGGAGGAGGTAGGCACATAAGGGAAGAGCACGGTGAGGAGTATAAGGGAGGGAGCTGTGTGGACCAAAGCATAGCTGAAGGTGGAGCATGGGAGCTGTTGTTGCATGGAGAAGGAAGGGAGGTTGAACTAGGTGAGGGTGAGGAGTTGCGTACATAGAATTTGTGAAGATTAGAGGAAGGATCAATGGGTCAATGAAGTTACTAACTGGGAGAAGAAATGAGAGGAATGGTGGGGAGTTTCATATGAGGAGAGAGGAGATTGGGCGCAAGAAGAGTGGAAGGGTGGAAGATGGTGAGGGGCAGTGTAAAATAATTCAAAGATTAATAGAGATGGGGATGAGTGTAGAGATGAAAATATCAATGATGAAGTAGAATTCAATGGAGGGTAAAAAAGGAGAAAAAAACACAGGAGCCGAATTTGAGCTCTAGTGAGTGTGTAGGGATGAGGAGCCGATCCATCTCTGATACCAAATGGCACAACTGTATCCGGATAGACAGTTAAGAAGCGAGTCTAACTTCCATAATTAATATTAAAATAATAATATATTTATATATTATGATAAAATATTACAGTGAGGCTCTCCTTTATAAGGCTTGAGCATTCAACGTGACGGGTTATGTCTTTTCACCATAGTAAATAATAATTTATTATTAATAATTAATATATCATTTAATTATTTATAACATGATGCTATGAATTGTTGCGACCAATGACAAGTATATATGATAAGTAACACATTAGAAACTCCTAGATCTATGATTAACAAAGAGACATAGTGAGATATAGTGCGCAAGTCCTCTTCCTTCAGTGGAAATGTGGTTTCTGCAACCCTTCCTCAAACATCTCAAATGAGAATGCATCTGCTTCATAGGTGTTGTTGGATGGGGTAAAATATATCTGGGCAACAGTTTAGGGAATTTGGAAATGAATCCCAAGCTATAGAACAATTACACTCACAAAATTACTAGTCAAACTTGCAATAATTCACAAAAAAGAGACTTCATATTTTAACATTGAATCCCATGATTGTTTATTCTGCTTCAATAACTTCCTGATACTCTGAATACTATTCTTATTAGTTGACTCAGCTAACCCATTTCCCTGAGGATAATAAGGTGTTGAGTGTTTAGAAACAAACACGTTCTTTTCATAGAATGCCACCATAGATTTAGATTTAAATGCTTGAGCATTATCAGTCAATAATTTCTTGGGACATCCAAATCTACTAAGAATATTTTCCTAAATAAAATCTATGATTACCTTGTCTATTTAATTTCTTGTGGGAATAGCTTCTACCCATTTAGTAAAGAAATCTATTGCAGTCAAAATCCATTTATGCTTCCCTGAAGAGGAAGGATTTATCTCTCCTATGAATTCCAAACCCCATTGCTGAAAAGGGGAATATACTGCAATTGAATTTGATGGGAATGACAACAACTCTTGCTAGATACATGCTCTTACCTGCTGATATACATCACAGAATAAATAAGGCCAATAGTATCTGGGGCTCAGAATTTTATAAGCTATTGCCTTACAATACTTATGTCCCCCACAAGCACCTTCATGTGATTCAGAGATTACTTCTTCAATTTCTGGATTATGCAAACATCTAATAAAATACCCCATTGATCTTTCCAAAACAGGTGTTGTTCTATCAAAAAATATTTAGTAGTTTTCAACTTTAGAGACCTAGCAGCTTTCTTGTCTATATGTTCTGGACATTGGAAATACAAAAGAAAATACACAATATTTGCATACCATGTGGATTTTGCATGATGATCAATAATTTTTTTCTTTATCCTGCTCTACTTGCAATATTTCATCTTGTGCTGGTTGTTCTACCATGAGATGTAGACCTAAAGCTTGGCAATTTGAATCAACTAACAATTTAGCCAAACCTTGTCCCTTTACTAGCTTTGTAGTCCTAATGTCCACATCATATTCCATTATTTTTGCAAGACTATAATATCATCTAAATAGATTAATACAAACTTATCCCTCTCTCCCACAAAAGCTATGTCCATATATCTTTGAAAGGTAGCTCCAACATTCATTAATCCAAAAGGCATTTTGTTCTACATGAAAGTACCCCATGGAGTAGTAAAAGCTATCTTTTCTCTATCATCAGGGTGCATTGCAATTTAGTTATACCCTAAAAAACCATCTACCATTGAAATTCTTTGTGCACCAACTACATTTGCAATATTTGTTCAATTTCTGGCAAAGGGTAATTATCCTTCAGTGAAGATCTATTCAGATTTTGAAAATCAACACACAATCGGATTTCACCATTCTTTTCTCTAATAGGTACTATATTGGCTACCCATGAAGAATATCAGAGGGGAACAATAATCTTAGCATTTAACAATTTTTTAACCTCCTTCTCTAATATGAGAAACAAAGCTGGATTGATTCTCCTCAATTTCTATCTGAAAGGTTTAACATTTGGTTTCAAAGGGACTTTATGATATATAATACTAGTATCATATGTCTTCAAATCCTCGTATGACCAAAAAAAAACATCAACATACTCTTTTAATAACTTGATGTACATGTTTCTTTGTTCTGTTGTGTGTGCTTTTGAGATCTTCACCATTCTGGGATGTTCCTTAGTGCCAATATTACAATACATTACATTTTCTTCTGAAGACTGCATAACTGGTTTTAAAGCGGTATCATCCTTCGAAAAAATCCTCTCCAAAGGCACCAAAACCTTAGGAATGAAATTACCTTTTAGCTCAATGATCTTGTGACCTGCAATCTCATTTTCTGTAACACCTTCAAAATACTCAATTTCATGATCCTATTCTTGATCAATTACGGAATTGGAAAACTCACCTGTTAGCTCAAAAAACCTTTTTATCTCAAAATCATCTTCAAAAACTCTCCATTTCTTTATATTGTCCAGCACAGAAGGCCTGTACCTAATCTCAATAGGATACTTCAGCTGTGTTGTTTTAGGAATCCTGAAATATGTGGCTGCTAGAGCAAGAGAATCAGCAGTTTGGTTATGGTCCCTAGGAATATAAGTGATATTAAAAGGAACAAAGAAATTTTCTATCATATCCCATACTTCATTCTTGTACACTTTCAGCGGATCTTGTTTTACTTGATAGTTGTTCCGTACTTGCTGAACAACTAACTCGGAGTCGCCATACACAGAGATTTGCTGAATACCTAGATCTTTTGTAGCTTTCAAACCTAACAATAGAGCCTCATACTCTGCTATATTATTAGTGGTAATAAATTCCAACTTACACATTAATCTTACCACTTAACCACCAGGAGATATCAGAACAACTCCTACTCCAGCACCTTCTTTAGATGATGATCCATCAAAATACATTTGGCAAAGTTCATCCTCCTGTTCCCTAGTACATGTGATTAAATTTTCTTTTTCAACCTGTAATAAACCAGCAGCATCATTATCATCACTAAAATGAAACATACAAGTTCCCAAATCCTTTTCAACAACATACAATGGATGATTTGTAGGATTCTTGTCATTAGTCACAATATAAGCAAATTGTAACTCTCTATACAACCTTCTGTTTTCACCTCCAAAGACAGAGATCGTTGCATATGTTAAGTCCATCTGTAGAGTTCCACCTACCTTCTTGGCCCAATATCTAGAGAGGAGCATTCCAAACTTAGGTGTAATGGTTGCTACTACTATATCCATAATCACACTCTTCATAGGTAGCTGAGATAAACTAACTACCATATCCTTTATCACTCCTAAACATTTAACATCTTGAGAATCGAAAGCATACAAGTCATGATAAGGTTTTGTTATGATCAACCCTAAAGCATCCATGACTTCTTTCGGCATGATATTATGAGATGATCCTGAATCCAAAACGCAATTATGTATAATCTGCTCATGAATAGTTAATGCAATGTAAAAACGAGGAGATGCACTTGCATCATTTTCAATTTTTTTTACCAAAGCTGATCCAATGAAAATTTTGAGATTTTCCTCTTGTAAATTTACTATGTTGGAGGGTACTTGACTGTTTGTTGAACCAATCATTTTCAATACTGAATTTTTATAAGAAGGATTCTTTATCAACTCAGTGAAAGGCATAGGGATCTTAATTTTGCACAATTCATTTTCAATATTAAAATTCTGCATTCCTTTATTCACCTCTTCAACTTCAATAATTTTCTTTTGTTTATCCTGATCTTGTTTTTTTTCTAAAACTGGATCAGACTGTCATTTAGGAGGCAGAATTACCTTTTTCCTTGGATTTTGAATTACCTGTTTTGGCCCTGATCTTAAATTTAGGATTTTCTTTGGATCAATCTAATATATATCAGAAGTCATAGCAGACAATTTAAGATTTAAATCATTTTCTGTTTCAAACACATCTACATCATAATATTCTAAGTTTAAAAAATCCTCCTTTGTGACAAAACCTTCAGTCAACTGTTCTCCAAAATAATTCATATCCCGATCTGGATCCTCAAAGAACTCTTTTTCTTCTATTTCTCCTTCATCAGTTACATTATTCTGAAGTGGTACTAGCACCTTTTGATCCTCAGCTTCTCTCCTTTCTCATTGTATATCATTCTTTCTTCTCTCTCTAGGAATGAAACGAGGTGCAAACTATCTTCTGAATTGATTTGGATTATTAGGGTTTCTGTCTCCCTCTTGAGTAGGTTTATTTGAATTTTTCTCTAATTCCAATTTGTTTAGTTTTGCTATTAGGATTTTCACTAGCTTTTCCATCTCATCAATTTTACCTTTGGTAGAGTGGGCTCTTGAAACCAGTGGAGCTGCCTCTTTCTTACCCTTTCTGTCATACACTTGTTGAGCCGAGTTTCTCTTCAGTCTATTAGAAGCAAGTATATTAGACTCCACTTCTAATGATAACTCCTGCATGTTAAGTAAATTAACAGGTCTTCTTTCTCTCAAGAGTAGGGAAAACTCATGATCAAAAGCATTAGCATAAGTGAGTTTTGCAGAAGTTTCAGAAGGTTTAATCTCTGCAGGAATTATGTCATACATTTTATTGAACCTCTTTGAAAACTCAGCGATAGTTTAATATTTCTTTCTTCTAAGAGCTCCAAACTCTGTAATGTAAAATGTGTGATCCTAAGTATCACCCCATTGTCTCATGAAAAGATCCTAAAGCTCTTATATTATAGTAATAGAGTTTGCTGGTAACTCTCTGAACCATTTTCTGACCTCTCCATCTAGATTGTGTACGGACATCCTCATCCACACATCCTTTGCCTCTATATTCTGATTATCAGCATAGCTAAGAAATGCATCTCAAGTCTCCTCAACTGTAGCCTCACCCTGTCCCTTAAACCTACGTAAGTATTTTTTATAATCTCCACCAGGGAGAGCATTTAGGGGTTGAGGAAAAACTAGAGGTGCATACCTAGCTGCCACCATTTGGTCCATCATGTCTAATGGTTGATTTTGGGCTGCCATATTTAAGTTGACTATTTTATATGAAGGAAAGACTTGACTAGGACTTGGATGAAAGGGACTATTACCAACTTTGAGATGAAATAAAGGGATTTTTCCAGGAGATAAATTCTTTGCTTTCTTGAAATATTGAGGATCAGTAAAAATATGAAAATTACTAACAAGAATTGTAGGCTTCAACCAGGATGAATCTTGTTCCTCTTCCTTTAAAACAGAAAAAGGTGATAATAAGTCTAGTTGATGAGGGTAACATAAGTCTGGAGATGACTGATACCTTTTAATTTTCCTAGCTATTTTCAGAATCTACTCTGGGTATGAGACACCCAGTTGTAAAGGTGAACTAGGTCTACTTCTTGTTCCAACTCCTTTAGTAGCCACTATGAAATATTTGGTGAAAAGTAGTCTTTTAAATTTTCTGGTTTAAGTCCACCTCTTAAAACCAGTTAAATTATGAGTAACCTAGGGAAAGTAGTCTTTCAGCTTCATCCTCTGGAATGGTGCCAAAGATGTTAGGGCTAGAAATTGTTCTCAGACTACAGAAGAACAAGCCAACACAATATCATAAAATAAAATCAAGTAAAATAGGTTTTTAGGGTTTTCATTGTTCATTTTGTAAACAAGAGGTTAAAAACTTCACAAAGCTAAAGCAAATACTAAATCATAAATAATTGAAGGACTGAGATGAATAACATATAAAACATAAGCCAAATACAATAATCACAGCACTGAATCCCATCCACAGTTAAGAAGCATTTCATGAATAATAAACTCAAACAAGAAATGAATATATCAACTGACTGATTAAACAAATCAGAAATGAAACCAACAAATACACTAAATAGGGCTTATAGTTGCATATATTTCATAATCAGTCACTTAAAAAATACATAAGAGTTTTCTGACACTTAGCTTTATAAACCACAGCTTGATAGCCTCCCGTTGTAGCAAAATTTGAACCCCCAGTAATTTCCCAAACTTACTTTTATCTTGGTTTCTCAAAGACAGTTACATAACGGAAAAACTACGTTTAGGTCATACTACCGAATTGTTCAATAAGACTATAGTCATACAAAATAAAATAATTTTTTCAAAAACTAACTAATAACCACTATTCTTAAAGCACTTTACAAGTCCTTAGCAGCCTCTGCTAAAAGAGATATCCCTTCTAAAGCTTGAGTCTTATTTCTTGATTTTTGGTGGTATACTTCCAAGTCTTCAACTCTTTTTGTTAGCTCTTGATTCTGCTGTGTTAGCTCTTGAAAGGTTTGTTTCAGTTCTGTAAATAGAATTTCTGGCTGTCTTTTTCTTTTTAAAGCCTCCTTAGAAACTGTAATTAATTCTTGATAGTGGATATTTATATTTTCTAAATATTCTCTCAATCTTTTGTTGGAAGTCACTAATCCCTCATTTGTCTCATGCAGATGCTCTATCTGATATTTGTACTATTTGATACTCCTCTGCAAATTTTCATTTTCAGAATCAATGCACTTCCCTTTTGATACTAGATGCATTTCTTTTGGCATCCAAGGGATTTTCAACTTCTTAAAAATCTCTTCATCTTCTTCCATCTGCTCTGTCATGGCCATAGGGATTTCTGAATATTATTTGGCTTCAATACTGCATTGGGTTGATTTATTAGCAACCCTTCCTTTCTCTGCACCAGAACTTGATCTAACTGAATGTTGTTTCTTTAAATCATTTTGATGCTGGTCTAAAATTACTTTCTTTTGAACTTCCTCAAATATCTCTGAAATTTTGGTTTTAGTGAAAGCTGATTTATTTTCTGAAACCATTTGCTTTTTACCCTTCATGTCCTTTTCATTTTGATCTTCATTGTCTTGTAAATGTTCCTGAGATGAAGGGTCTTCAATTAATGTAATTTTATTTTTAGCTACTTTAGGGTTTAACAGTTTCTTCATATTCAATCTGAGTTTATTCTTAGGTCTAGTCTTGGGCCTCCAAGCTGTTCCAATTTCTCTTAACATGCTTAAAGTTTTCCCTTGATGTTTGATAGAAGCTAGCTGGGAAACTTTTCTTTTTATCCGTCGTGACATTACCTCCTCTTTAGACTGTTTCTTTAATTCTGTTTGGTATGAACCCTAGCTTCATCACACAATGACTTTTCCTCATCTTCAAACTGCACTGTAATAGGAACTTGTTTCTGTTCTTTCACATTTTCCTTCACTCCTTGGTTTAGTTCTTCATCAAAAGTATCTTCTACAAGCTCTACTTCTTTCACTTCTACATTTGAAATTTCATTTTCTTCAATATTGGTCTGTTGTTCAACTTCAACATTTTCATGTCGTTGAGTCATATATTTTTCTGGTACATTATCCTCTTAAATCTTAACTATGACTCTCTTTTTTATCTTCTTGAACAAATTATGACCTTTATCCAACTATCTTTTCTGAGCTTGATCTTCCTTCTCTATTTGAAATCTAGACGAAAATAGAAAATAATACCATGTTTTCTCCTTCTTTCAAAGCACGGTACTTATGAATAGCTTTATAATCCCATGATGAAACACAGATTGTTTAGTGTGGTCCTGACGCTCCTTCACCCTGCTACACATATTTTGTAAACTTTTAAAGAAAAAGAATGGAAGATTCATTTCTTCTTCATGACTAAGATGCAATAAAAACCTAAAATGATACTTAAAAACAAATGCAAATCTTTCGTCACAAGTGATATAACTTTGCATAATTTCAATTGGCTCTATCCATTCTAGTTTAAATTTTTGAATATGTACTCCTTTACCCCAGTCTGCTACCATATCTTGAAGTAAGTATTTCTATGCATCAAAGGTAAAAGGTACTTTTTAAAACCAGTATTCTGCTACATCTGGGATCCCTATAGCTTATGTTAACAATTCTCTGGCCAACTCAAACTTCAAAGTATAAAAAGTAATAATATCTTTATCCAAACACTAAGCAAACTTATAAGAGACCTCTGTGTGATACCCATCAATTCTCTCAAAAAAGCTTAACCATCCTGCCTCTAAAAAAAATCTTGCATAGTTTGGGAAAGTCTGAACCTAGGACATGTCTGAAGGTTCAGCTCTATTGATTTTACCACTTCTTTTCATTTTAAATGACTGTCAAATTGCTTCTTTTAGTAAAGAATTCTAACTCTGATCATATCTTGGCAAATTTGACAAACAATGATATGTTGGGAAACTAAACCTATGGACTGAATTTTATCACTTAAACTACTAAATTTCTTAATTCTATTGAAAGAAAATTTGACATTTAGTATCAATTAGGTTTACATACTAACAATATTCATTAAATTCCATAATTAATCTTTTGTCAGTATAAACCCAAATACATAGACTTTGATAGCAATTCGCCTCCTACATGTCAAAGTGGTGAATCCAGCAGCTAGAATTGTGTTTTCTCTTCTGCTAGGTGTCCAATTCCATTCCTTAATCCTCCTTTAACTACCAAAATAGTTCCAAACAGTCGCCCTTCGAAGCCCTAAATTACTGACCTACTTTAAAACTTGATTACAAATTGCCAAAACTTCTCCACGAACTTGTATGCTCTTCATGCAGTTCAGGAGATGCATAATTCAAGGTGAATTTTCCTCAATCATGGATAATTATCATTATTCCACTACTCTGTACTAGACCACCACAACTTACCCTAATGATGTCTTGCTTGAAGTGTTAACACTTGTCACAATGATCACTCTGGCCAAGAACACGCATCAAATCCATTAACAAGTATGACTGACGTTTGCTTTGCATGAATTTCCAAAAACTTGAACCAAAAATCATGATTTTTGAATAGCTTGATTTTCTTGTAGTGTGCGTGTGTAATGTTTTCAAGCTTGCACTACAAGAAAACCCGTTTCAATAACTTTCAAAAATACAACTCATAACAAAGGGTTAAATTTTGTCAAATGACTTAGATCAAGACTTTATGATATTTTTTAGGACCTTTAATTCATATAAACATCCTATGATCCCTTGAACTATGAATTTTGATAAATAAAACCAAAATTGAAAAAGTAAAACTATGAAATCACTTAAATACAAACATGAAAATTAAAGAAAAAGATTTAAACTAACCTAAAATCCAAACTTAAAAATGAACAAAACCAATCTTAAAAAAGAAAGCAAATGCTTTAAAATGAGAATAAAAAAAAGGCTATAACATTTGGCTCCTACTGCGGGATGAAGTGTTCCCTATGAGGCTTCAAGAACCTGTAGATGAGTGCCTTCTGTGCTGTAACTACAATTGCCTGCTAATCTACAAAAATTCCATTGGGTCATGGAGTCTTTATTCTATTATTCACACCGGTATATAAAATGAAAGTCCAATATCTACCTAAAAAACTATACAAATGTTTTAGAAAATGTCCATTAACTGGATTAGACAATTCCTCACCATCGAAAGTCTGTAACACAAAAGTATTATTCTCCAGAACCTTTGATACTATGAAAGGGACAAACCATATATTATCAAACTTGCCATGCTTTCCTTTCTAATCCTTTCTAGCATCCCATCTCAAAACCATATCTCCATTTGAAAAAGTGTTCTCCTTGATCTTTCTATCAAACCATTCTTTGATCTTTGTCCTGTACAGCTGAGCTTTTTCCTCTACTATTTCCTGTTTCTGCTGTAACTCTATCAGTGCATAAATTCTTCTTTGAATATCACTAGGTTCTTCTTGACAATATTGAAAAATTTTCATCATTGGAATACCAAGTTGGACAGGAAACACTAAATCAATACCATATACCAATTGGAAAGGAGAAGTTCCAATTCCCTTTTTAATTATTATTCTGTCTGCCCACAATGCATATTTTAACATTGAATCCCATGATTGTTTAATTCACTTCAATAACTTCTTGATACTATGAATAATACTCTTATTAGTTGACTCAGCTAACCCATTTCCCTCAGGATAATAACGTGTTGAGTGTTTCAAAATAATCCCATTCTTTTCAAAGAATGTGACCATAGCTTTAGATTTAAAAGCTTGAGCATTAGCACTCAATAATTTCTTGGGACATCCAAATCTACTTAGAATATTTTCCTGAATAAAATCTATGATTATCTTGTCTATTGTATTTCTTGTGGGAATAGCTTCTACCCATTTAGTAAAGAAATCTGTTGCAGCCAAAATCCATTTATGTTGCCCTGAAGAGGAAGGATTTATCTCTCCTATGAAGTCCAAACACCACTACTGAAAAGGGGCATTTACTGCAACTCACTTTATTGGAAATGACAACAAATTTTTGACAAGGGATACATGTTCTTACCTGCTGATATACATTGGAGAATAAAGAAGGCCAATAGTATCCGGCTCTCAGAATTTTATAAGTTATTTCCTTCCAATACTTATGTCCCCCACAAGCACCTTCATGTGATTCAGAGACTACTTCTTCAATCATTGGATTATCCAAACATCTAAGAAAAATACCCCCCTAGATCTTTCCAAAACAACTGTTGTTCTATCAAACAATATTTAGTAGTTTCCAACTTCAAAGACCTAGCAACTTTCTTGTCTAGATGTTCTGGACATTGTAAATACAAGAGAAAATACACAATATCTGCATACCATGTGGATTCTGCATAGTGATCCATATTTTTTTATTTATCCTACTCTCCTTGCAATTCATCTTGTGCTGGTTGTTCTTCCATGAGATGTAGACCTAAAGCTTGGCAATTTGAATAAGCTAACAATTTAGCCAAACCTTGTCCCTTTACTAGATTTGTAGGCCTAATGTCCACATCTTATTCCATTATTTTTGCAATCCGTTTCCCTCTTTTTCCCTCACTGTCAGGTTGGGTCAAAACATCCGTAATGGCATCATTAGGAACATAAGCAATGAATTTGGAAAGTAAAACATAAATTCTAAAAAACTTTAATTCCTTTACCAATGAGTAAGCTTGCTTATCTGAAGTGTTGTACTTGAGCTCTAAGTCTCTGAGGGTCTTGCTGAAAAATGCAATTGGTTGTTCCGGCCCATCCTTATTCTTCTGTAATAAAACAACAACTAAAGTATCCTCTGATGCAAAATAAAAAGTCAAAAATTCCTTTGTAAAATTAGGACTTACTAATACTGGTTCTTTCATAAGAGCTATCTTAGCCTTTTCAAATGAATTTTTAACTTCTGCAGTCCACTTAACTTCCTGATCCTTCTTCAACATAGTTGTAATCTGTTTAATGGTTTCAGCAAAATTTGGTATGAACCAATGTAGAAAATTTATTTTTCCAATAAAAGATTGCACATCCTTCTTGCTCCTTGCTAAACTAATTTTCAGAATTGCTTTCACCCTTTCTGGATCTATCCTTATGCCATCAGCTGAAACTAAATGCCCCAACAACTTACCTTCTTTTATAGCAAAATGTGACTTTTTGGGATTGAAAGACAAACCATATTTTCTGCATTTCAGGAAAAAAAAATTGAAGTGCTTTAGGATTTCATCATCTGATTGTGAGAAGACTGTAATATCATCTAAATAGATTACTACAAACTTATCCCTCTCTCCCACAAAAGCTATGCCCATAGCTCTTTGAAAGGTATCTCCAACATTCATTAATCCAAAAGGCTTTTTGTCATATATGAAAGTACCCCATGGAGTAGTAAAAGCCGTCTTTTCTCTATCATGAAGGTGCATTGTAATTTGGTTATACCCTAAAAACCATTTACCATTGAAATTCTTTGTGCACCAACTACCTTCTGCAACATTTGTTCAACTTTTGGCAAGGGGTAATTATCCTTTAGTGAAGATCTATTCAGATTTCAAAAATCAACACACAATCTGATTTCACCATTCATTTTTCTAACAGGTACTAGATTGGATACCCATGAAGAATATCAGTGGGGAACAATAATCATAGCATTTAACAATTTTTTAACCTCCTTCTCTATAATGGGAAACAAAGCTGGATTGATTCTCCTCAATTTCTTCCTGAAAGGTTTAACATTTGGTTTCAAAGGCACTTTATGCTGTATAATACTAGTATCATATGTCTTCAAATCCTCATATGACCAAGCAAAAACATCAACATACTCTTTTAATAACTTGATGTACATGTTTCTTTGTTCTGTTGTGCGTGCCTTTGAGATCTTCACCGTTCTAGGATGTTCCTTAGTGCCAATATTACAATCCATTACATTTTCTTCTAAAGAATGCATAATTGTTTTTAAAGGGGTATCATCCTTCGAAAAAATCCTCTCTAAAGGCACCAAACCATTAGGAATGAAATTACCTTTCAGCTCAATGATCTTGTGACTTGCAATCTCATTTTCTGCAACGCCTTCAAAATACTCAATTTCATCATCCTGTTCTTGATCAATTAAGGAATTGGAAAAATCACCTATTAGCTCTAAAAACCTTTTTATCTCAAAATCATCTTCAAAATATCTCCATTTCTTTATATTGTCTGGCACAGAAGGCCTATACCTAATCTCAATAGGATACTTCAGCTGTGTTGTTTTAGGAATCCTGAAATATGTGGATGCTAAAGCAAGAGAATCAGCAGTTTGGTTATGGTCCCTAGGAATATAAATTATATTAAAAGCCACAAAGAAATTTTCTATCATATCCCATACTTCATTCCTGTATACTTTCAACAGATCTTGTTTTACTTGATAGTTATTCCTCTTGCTGAACAACTAACTCGGAGTAGCCATACACAGAGATTTGATGAATACCTAGATCTTTTGCAGCTTTCAAACCTAACAAAAGAGCCTCATACTCTGTTGTATTATTAGTGGTAATGAATGCCAACTTATACATTAATCTTACCACTTCACCACCAGAATATATTAGAACAACTCCTGCTCCAGCACCTTCTTTAGATGATGATCCATCAAAATACATTTGCCAAAGTTCATCCTCCTGTTCTCTAGTACATGTGACTGATTTTTATTTTTCAACCTGTAACAAACTAGCAGCATCATGATCATCACTAAAATTCAACATACAAGTACCCAAATACTTTTCAACAGCATACAATGGATGATTTGTAGGATTCTTGTCATCAGTCACAATATAAGCAAATTGTAACTCTCTATACAACCTTATGTTTTCACCTCTAAAGACAGGGATGGTTGCATATGTTAAGTCCATTTCTAGAGTTCCACCTACCTTTTTGTCCCAAGATCTAGAGAGGACCATTCCAAACTTAGGTGTAATGTCTACAACTACTGCATCCATAATCACACTCTTCATAGGTAGCTGAGATAAACTAACTACCATATCCTTTATCACTCCTAAACATTTAACAGCTCGAGAATAGAAAGCATACAAGTCATGATAAGGTTTTGTTATGCTCAACCCTAAAGCCTCCATGGCTGCTTTTGGCATGAGATTATGAGATGCTCCTAAATCCAAAACACAATTATGTATCATCTACTCATGAATAGATCTAAAAAGGAGGAGATGCACTTGCATCATTTTTAGTTT
Organism: Pseudotsuga menziesii; assembly: GCA_001517045.1. Taxonomy (NCBI): domain Eukaryota; kingdom Viridiplantae; phylum Streptophyta; class Pinopsida; order Pinales; family Pinaceae; genus Pseudotsuga; species Pseudotsuga menziesii. The sequence goes on along the minus strand of LPNX010180757.1, from coordinate 25,998 downwards.
TTTCTACCAAAGCTAATCCAATGAACATTTTAGGATTTTCCTCTTGTAAATTTACTGTGTTGGAGGGTACTTGACTATTTGCTGAACCAATCATTTTCAAGACCGAATTTTCATAAGAAGGATTCTTTATCAACTCAGGAAAGGCATAGGGATCTTAATTTTGCACAATTCATTTTCTAGATTAAAATTCTGCATTCTTGTGTTCACATGTTCAACTTCAATAATTTTTTTTTTTTTATCCTGATTCCATTTTTTTTCTAATACTGGATCAAGTTGTTGTTTAGGAGGTAGAATTACCTTTTTCCTTGGATTTTGAATTACCTGTTTTGGCCCTGATCTTAAATTTAGGGTTTTCATTGGATCAGTCCGATATATATCAGTAGTGACAGCAGTCACTTCAAGATTTAAATCATTTTTTGTTTGAAACACATCTACATCATAATATTCCGACTTTAAAAAATCCTCCTCAGTCACAAACTCTTCAGTTAATTGTTCTCCAAAATAATTCATATCCTGATCTGGATCCTCAAAGAACTCTTCTTCTTCTATTTCTCCTTCATCAGTTACATTATTATGAAGTGGTGGTGGTGCCTTTTGATCCTCAACTTCTCTCCTTTCTCATTTTATATCATTGTTTCTTCTCTCTCTAGGAATGAAACGAGGTGCAAACTGTCTTCTGAATTGATTTGGATTATTAGGGTTTCTGTCTCCCTCTTGAGTAGGTTTATTTGATTTTTTCTCTAATTCCAATTTGTTTAGTTTTGCTGTGAGGATTTTTACTAGCTTTTCCATCTCATCAATTTTACCTTCTGTAGAGTGGGGTGTTGAAACCACTGGAACTGCCTCTTTCTTACCCTTCTTGTCATACACTTATTGAGCTAACTTTCCCTTCAGTCTATTAGAAGCAAGTATATTAGACTTCACTTCTAATGCTAACTCCTGGATGTTAATTAAAGTAACAAGTCTTCTTTCTCTCAAGAGTAGGGAAAACTCATGATCAAAAGAATTAGCATAAGTGAGTTTTGCAGAAGTTTCAGAATTTTTAATCTCTGCAGGAATTCTACCATACATTTTATTGAACCTCTTTGAAAAATCAGCTATATTTTCATCTTTCTTTCTTCTAAGAGATCCAAACTTTGTAATGTAATATGTGTGATCCTTAGTATCACCCCATTGTCTCATGAAAAGGTCCTGAATCTCTTCTATTATAGCAATAGAGTTTGCTTGTAACTCTCTGAACCATTTTCTGACCTCTCCATCTCGACTCTGTATGAACATCCTCATCCACACATCCTTTGCCTCTATATTCTAATTATCAGCATAGCTAAGAAATGCATCTCAATGCTCCTTAGTTGTAGTCTCACCCTGTCCATTAAACCTAGGTAAGTATTTTTGATAATATCCACCAGGGAGAGCATTTGGGGGTTGAGGCAAAACTAGAGGGGCCTACCTAGCTGCAACTATTTGGTCCATCATGTACAATGGTTGATTTTGGGCTGCCATATTTAAGTTGACTATTTTAGATGAAGGAAACACTTGACTAGGACTTGGATGAAAGGGAGTCTTACCAACTTTGAGATGAAACAAAGGGATTTTTCCAGGAGATAATGTCTTTACTTTCTTGAAAGATTCAGGATCAGTAAAAATATGAAAATTACTAACATGAATTGTAGGTTTCAACCAGGATGAATCGTGTTCCTCTTCCTTTAAAACATAAAAAGGTGATAATAAGTCTAGTTGATCAGGGTTACATAAGTCTGGAGATGACTGAGACCTTTTAATTTTCCTAGCTATTTTTAGAATCCGATCTGGGTCTGAGACACCCAGTTGTAAAGGTGAACTAGGTCTACTTCTTGTTCCAACTCCTTTTGTAGCCACTGTGAAATATTTGGTGAAAAGTAATCTTTTAAATTTCTTGTTTAAGTCCACCTCTTAAAAGCAGTTAAATGATGACTAACCAAGTTAAAGTAGTCTTTCATCTTTGTCCCCGACAACAGTGCCAAAGATGTTAGTGCCAAAAATTGTTCTTAGACTACAGAAGAACAAGACAACACAACATCATAAAATAAAATCAATTAAAATAGATTTTTAGGGTTTTGGTTGTGCAATTTGTAAACAAGAGGGTAAAAACTTCACAAAGGTAAAGCAAACACTAAATCATGCATAATTGAAGGACTGAGATGCATAACATATAAAATGTAAACTAGATACGATAATCACATAACTGAATCCCATCCATAGTTAACAAGCATTTCATGAATAATAACCTCAATCAAGAAATGAATATATCAACTGAGTGATTAAACAAATCAGAAATGAAACCAACAAATAGGATAAATAGGGCTTATAGCTGCATATATTTCATAATCAGTCATTTAAAAAATACATAACAATTTTTTGACACTTAGCTTCATAAACCATAGCTTTATAGCCTCCCCTTGTAACAAAATTCAAACCCCCAGTCTTTTCCCAACCTTACTTTTATCTTGGTTTCTCAAAGATAGTTACATAACTGAAAAACTACTTTTAGGTCATACTACTGAATTGTTCAATAAGACTATAGTCATACAAAGTAAAATAATGTTTTTCAAAAACTAACTAATAACCACTATTATTAAAGCACTTTACAAGTCCTTAGAAACCTCTGCTAAAATAGCTATCCCTTCTAAAGCTTGAGTCTTCTTTATTGCTTTCTGGTGATCTGCTTCCAAGTCTTCAACTCTTTTTGTTAGCTCCTGATTCTGTTGTGTTAGCTCTTCAATGGTTTGTTTCAGTTCTGTAAACAGACTTTGTGTCTGTCTTTTTTATTTTGAAAGCCTCCTTAGAAACTATAATTAATTCTTGATCATGGCTATTTACCTCTTCTAAATATTCTCTCAATATTTTGTTGGCTGTCACTAATCCCTCATTTGTCTCATGCAGGTACTCGATCTGATATTTGTACCATTTGATACTCCTCTAAAAATTTTCATTTTCAGGATCAATGCACTTGCGTTGTGGTACTAGATGCATTTCTTCTAGCATCCAAGGGATTTTCAACTTCTTAAAAATCTCTTCATCTTCTTCCATTTGCTCTATCATGGCCACATGGATTTCTTAATATTCTTTGGCTTAAATATTGCATTGGGCTGATTTCTTAGCAACCCTTCCTTTCTCTGCACCAAAACTTGATCTAACTGAATGTTGTTTCTTTAAATCATTTTGATGCTGGTATAAAATTACTTTCTTTTGAAATTCCTCAAATATCTCTGAAATTTTGGTTTCAATGAAAGCTGATTTATTTTTTGAAACCATTTGCTTTTTACCCTTCATGTCCTTTTCATTTTTATCTTCATTGTCTTCTAACTCTTCCTGATATGAAGAGTCTTCAATTACTGTAATTTTCCTTTTATCTACTTTAAGGTTTCACAGTTTCTTCATATTCATCCTGAGTTTGTTCTTAGTTCTAGTCTTGGGCCTCCAACCTGTTCCAATTTCTCCTAACATGCTTAAAGTTTTAACTTGATGTTTGATAGAAGCTAGCTGGACAACTTTTCTTTTTATCCCTCATGACATTACCTCCTCTTCAGACTATTTCTATACATTCTGTTTGGTATGAACCCTAGCTTCATCAAACAATTAATTTTCCTCATCTTCAGACTGCACTGTAATAGGAACTTGTTCCTGTTATTTCACATTTTCCTTTAATCCCTGGTTTAGTTCTTCATGAAAAGTATCTTCTTCAAGCTCTTCTTCTTTCACTTCTGCATTTGAAATTTCATTTTCTTCAATATTGGCCTGTTGTTCAACTTCAACATTTTCATGTCCTTGAGTCATAGATTTTGGTGGTACATTATCCTCTTCAATCTTAAATGTGACTCTCTTTTTCATCTTCTTGACCAAATTATGACCTTTATTCAACTATCTTTTCTGAGCTTGATGTTCCTTCTCTGTTTGAAATCCAGAGAAAAATAGAAAATAATCCCTTTTTTCTCGTTCTTTCGAAGCACAATACTTATGACTAGATTTATAAGCCCATGATGAAACACATATTGTTTAGTGTGGTCCTGATGCTCCTTCAACATACTAGACATATTTTGTAAAATCTTAAAGAAAAAGAATGGAAGATTCATTTTTGCTTCATGACTAAGATGCAACAAAAACCTGAAATGATACTTAAAAACAAATGCAAATCTTCCTTCACAATTGATATAACTTTTTAGAATTTTAATTGGCTCTATCCATTTTGGTTTAAATTTTTGAATATGTACTCCTTTACCCCAGCCTTCTACCACATATAGAAGTAAGTATTTATGTGCATCAAAGGTAAAAGGTACTTTTTTAAACCAGTATTCGCCTTCGTCTGGGATCCCTGTAGCTTCTGCTAACAATTCTCTGGTCAACTCAAACTTCAAAGCATCAAAAGTAACAATATATTTATCCAAACATTGAGCAAACTTATAAGAGACCTCTGTGTGATACCCATCAATTCTCTCAAAAAAGCTTAACCGTCCTGCCTCTAAAAACAATCTTGCACAGTCTAGGAAAGTCTGAACCCAGGACATGTATGAAGGTTCATCTCTATAGGTTTTACCACTTCTTTTCATTTTAAATGACTTTCAAATTGCTTCTTTCAGTAAAGAATTCTAACTTTGTTCAGATCTTGGCAAATTTGACAGACAATGATATGTTGGGAAACTAAGCCTCTGGATTGGATTTTATCACTTAAACTACTAAATGCCTTAATTCTATTGACAGAAAATTTGACATTTAGTATCAATTAGGTTTACATACTAACAATCCTCATTAAATTACATAATTAATCTTTTGCCAGTATAAACCCAAATACATAGACTTTGATAGCAATTCGCCTCCTACCTGTCAGAGTGGTGAATCTAGCTGCTAGAATTATGTTTTCTTGTCTACTAGGTGTCCAATTCCATTTGTTAATCATCCTTTGACTGCTACAATAGTTCCAAATAATTTCCCTTCAAAGCCCTAAATTACCGACCTACTTCAAAACTTGATTACAAACTAGAAAAACTTTGCCATGAACTTGTATGCTCTTCATGCACTTTAGGAGATGCGTAATTCAAGGCAAATTTTCCTCAATCATGGATAATTATCATTATTCCACTACTCTGTACCAGACCACTGCAACTTACCCTAATGATGGCTTGCTTGAAGTGTTAACACCTATCACAATGATCACTCTAGCTGAGAACACGTATCAAATCCATTGACAAGTATGAATGACCTCTCCTTTGCACGAATTTCCAAAAATTTGAACCAAAAATCATGATTTTCGAATAGCGCAATTTTCTTGTAGTGCACGTGTGTAGCGTTTTCAGGCTTGCGCTACAAGAAAACCTGTTTCAATAATTTTCAAAAATACAACTCATAACAAAGGGTTAACTTTGGTCAAATGACTTAGATCAAGACTTTATGATATTTTTTAGGACCTTTAAATCATATAAACATCCTATGAGCCCCTAAACTATGAATTTTGATAAATAAAACCAAAATTGGAAAAATAAAACTATGAAATAACTTAAATACAAACATGAAAATTAAAGAAAAAGATTTAAAGTAACGTAAAATGCAAACTTAAAAATGAACAAAACCAAACTTTAGAAAGCAAGAAAATGCTTTAAAATGAGAAGCAAAAATAAGATATAACATCTGGCTCCTATTGCGGGATGAAGTCCTCCCTATCAGGCTTCAAGAACCTGTAGATCAGTGCCTTCTGTGCTGTAACTGTAACTTCCTGCTAATATGCAAAAATTCCATTGGGTCACGGAGTCTTTATTCTGTTATTCACACCGGTATATACAATGTGTTAGCACCTAAGTTGTACTTAGTGGCTTTTTATCAAGTGACCCTGGTGAATCGGACAAAGATTTTTTGTTCAGACTTCAAAAGAGCTTTGGAAGTGCTTCTGGGAAGTGCTTGTTGTACTATATGACATGTCCATACCCCATGAGGGAATTCCAATAAATGTTCTAGCATGATAGTGTCTATAAAAGACTCAGTCTCTTAGACTTTGTTTTTCAATCCGATCAGCCCAGGGTGTTTTTTCCCTTGGTTATTATTGGTTGTTGAATAAACGACTGATAATTTCTGATTTGTTCACTCAATACCTCCAAAGTTGGGGTGGTCGGCTTGGAATTTAGGCCTATTGAGGTTATTAGAGTCTATGTGTCAATGTATAAACATGCTAGACATCATGGTCGAGTCGTATGGACATGTCTAAGTCCACCTAGGTTTTTTCATTTTTTTTTAATTTTTTAATTTTTTAATTTTTTCAGTGTTTTTTATTAAAATTTAATTTTTCCAAAACTTAGGCTATTTTTTAATAGTTTAATTGGAAAAAATGTTTTGTAATAAAAGTGGGCTCGGAGGTCAGATTCAGTCATGTAGGTGCTCATTTTCAAGCTAAGAGCACCATCTAAACCCATGGACGCACTTTCTTCAGGTTTTGACTGATTTTCCATCACTCAAGTCAAAAAAAACCAAAAAATCAATTATTGATTATTTTAATTAATAAATTGATGAATAATGGAGCAAATCGAAAATCCTAGATCTCTGGATTCTCAGCCGATTGGATTGAAATCAGTTAAATCTGAACGAAATTGACTAGATCTGACAAATCCTTGACTGAAAGAGGTGATCTGGATAGATCCAGAGTTGATCTTCAGCATCCTTTATGGGGAATTGTGCCCTCTCTCTCTCCTCCACACATGTGGGATCTTCTAGAAGCTCTGTGGATTGATGTGTCAGTCTGTGGGTTGATGTGTCAGCTCAATCAGCCCTCCCCGGTTGACAAGTAGACTCAGTGGAAGCTTAGTTCAGCTTCATATCGGCATTGATGGACTCTCCTTTAGCTGCAGTGGTCTGTCTCCTTGGGATTTGTGCTCCCCTAGGCTGGATCTCCTATCTTTTGTATAAATAAAGCTCAGGCTGCCTCTTCCAAACGAGTTAGAGTTGTATTGTGGAGCTATTGCCATTGTAATACTGCTATATTTTTATTGTGAATAAAGAAGCTTTTGAGGCTATACCGTGTAATGCATGCATTTTTGTGGATTCCCAGCATCACGCTGCTAATGTGGTAGCTGTAATTTCTTTCCAATTTCTGTGTTGCTTTTGTTTTCTGGCTTCAAGGATTCGGTTGAATCAAGTAAGGGTGTAAACTAGGCAAGTTAGATTACTTTCTCTTGTTTATCCATATTATGTATGCTCAAGAATTTCATTGATATGCTTAAATAAGATTATTTTTGCATGATCTTTCATTTTTGTTGCTTTATACATATATATCCAGATCTCACGAGGTGTTGTGGAGGCTTGTGTTATCTAGTTGCAAGTTCCCGAATGGACAAAGTTTTGGATCAATATTGACGCCATTCCTTATCCAATAATTTCAAGACTCTGTCCCTCAGCACTCCACAAAAGGGCCCCTTTCAGCTTGTTCGATTCAAGCAACGAGCCGACCTTCTCTCCTCTTCTTCTCTTTTCTTTAAAAAATCAATTTTCTTACCTGGTTACTGTGTTTGAAAGCTTTGTTATCATTTGGATCTGTTATATCAAATTAAAATTTACATATATATTCTATTTCAAATCTCATCGTCTAGATATCAATTCTGAAAAGTATCATTAAGCATTCTAGATCTAGCATAAGGAAATGATCCGTTTTACATGGCAAGTTAAAGAAAATCAATAGCTTGCATGCTCTAGATTTCCTTTTATGTTTAAAAAATATTAAATCCAGCAATCAGTGCATATTTCATTGGATTCACAAACAGCAATCCAATATCCCAAGAAAAGCTTGCTTTCCTTGGTTCCTTTTTCACCTGTTTAGCTAGTTTTAACTTAATCTTTTTTTAGTTAAGGTAGGTTGATCCAAAGGTACTCTTAAAGTTAATTTTGGCATATTTTATTCTAACATGCTTTCTGGTTTTTATCAGGATCAATAGAAAATAAAATAATCTGTTGTTCGAAAGTGGCCTCGGGAGTGTTCAAATCCCCCCAGGGGTCTCCGCTTTCACTAAAATTTAAAAATTTTGGAGAGTTGTAAGATATTGGTTTCATCCCATATAAGGACCAAGATGTTTTTGATATTTTAGTTTGCTGATATTGTAACCAATAATAAGAAAATAAAATCTTTTTTTTTAGTAGGCTCTTTCGATCCCGCTCCCCATCCACCCAGGGGGGATTTGCGTCCGTTTCACTTTTTTTCTTTTTTCCCTTTTTTCTGCTCTAGTTTAGTACTGACATGCAGGATTGTATAATTTGATATAATTTTGCATTATTCCATATTTTAATTTCAAAACTAATCATACTACTTACCCCATGACTTCTCAGTTGACCCACAAGGGGAAAGAGATGCATGGTAGGACTAATTAGAAAACTAGTGTTATGGATATTTGATTCCTTTTTCATCAATTGTTTCATTAGCCATAATAAAATTAACCCCTACTTGATTCCACAATTGAGATCCACTTGGATCGAAAGAGGTTCCTGGAGGGTTTTCTTTTTAACAAGAACACCTATCTTAAAATTTACTAAAAATAACGAAGACTCCAGTGTGTATGCTTTGTACTTGGATACATTTCATCTGATCAGTCAAGTGGCATCAAAAGCACTTGAATGACTAGAATAATTAGGATTCACTCTCCCCAAATTGACAAACCATAAGGAGAAAATCCAACTCCTCGATCAAACCATTACGGTGGAAAAATACCCAAAGGAAGTGGGAACTCCTAAAAAATGACCTCAGGATGCTGATCTCTATTACACATTCAGGTGCATTATGAACAATAGCCTTAGAGACTCCATTCGGCCCACATATTCCTTGTGGGTAGTCATCACGGTTTATTTTTAGACATACTTCAAGTACCCCCTGGGTATATCTGGAGTCCCCTCGCCTAAGTTAAATTACTCATCTTATTACATTAATTTAAAATTAACCAAGATACAATTGCACAACATTCATTCCAGCACTTGCAAGCACTCTTAATTGTTTTTCGACTCCATTTTCAAGGGACTGGTCAACTGTTTATTTCTTTCAATCTATATGTGATTGGGTGTCATTTTCGTGCTTATTTGTGATTATATCATCATGTTATTTGTTGTTTACAATTGTTAAAATCGAAACTCCTAAAAAAATTACTCTTTAATATAATGATACTAAATAATTTTTCCTTAGTAACTTAATAGGGTCTGCCCCGCTTGGCTTCGTTAGGAGTTGAGCCTAAACGAAGGAGTCAAGAACAAGGTGATAGCCTTGACTCGAGACTCGCCCCTAAGGACACACCGAGTGGCTTGAATATTTCTTTCACGTAAACCAGGTGTGTGAAAGGAAGCAACACTTTTGGCACCGTTGCTAGGGATAAATCTTTTTATTCCTGGGTACGACTTAGCTTAGATTTTTTCTAAACAACTAAAAAGATTTTAAAAAAAAAATTGATTGATCTTGTCTTTAAAAAAAAAAATTAAAGCTCGATCCATCTGGTGAATCCACTGTCTAACATCCTCCAAGAATTTCTACCCGAAGAAACTGCCATCAATTATTCAATCCTCTCCCTACTCCTGAAAGGTTTATTAGGGAAATATTGAATAGGCAGACTTCTCGTAGAAACCTTGAAAATTTAGGAGACCAACCCCTCTCAGATATCCATCACATATTTGTAGAGATTCATGTTCACCAATCTCAAGAAATGACATAATTGTTCAAACCCCTTGACTTTTCTCAGATAGCAGGTGCTCCCCATGCCATAACAAAAGATGCTATCAAGAAGCTCCCCATATTTCAGGGAACTGATGTCATCACTGCCAAGTCTCACCTTCCAAAGTTTGAAAAACACCTTGTTAGTTATTGCAATGATGCTTCCTATTAGAATATAATCTGTAGGGATTATATATTGTAAATAAATAAAGAAATCTTAATAGTTAGGAAGCTGAAAAGGTTGGGCGGAAGGTGAAACACAACCGTCACATGTAATGTATAAAAGAATGCATTAGCAATGGAATAATATAGAATAGGGAGTTATTACCTATCAATGGTATCAAAGCTTGGCTATTTACCATAACTCCTACCTGCTGCATTTCAGTCCTGGCATTCTGCTTGCCAGTCCATTGCCAGACTTCCTGCTCCGTCAGTCTGCCATTTGCATGTGTTTCTCCTCTCCCAGCCTGTGCGCATTCATTTGTATGCATTATTCTCTTCTCAACCCTAATTTCTTGAGCTGAATGAGTCACCCTCCTCCTCTTGCATATTGTTGTTGCTGTGATTATCCTTTCACCATTTCCACCAGAGATTGGTGAATCGGGTCTGTGGAATACTGAGTATTGCACCCAGGCAAGAGGATATCTCAGTATTTAAAACTGAGAATCCATTGAAGACTGGAGAATTCTACCTTTGCGCATCCTCCATCTACCTTTGCTGTGCGTGAATATTGTCTGCGTGGAGCTGTCTGCGTGAAGGCCCATTGAATGATATATGCTGGAGAATATTATTGCTGCAACTGAAGTGTTGGAGACTGCACTGCGTTGATATTGAGACTGCTGTCGATTTGAGACTACATTGAATTGTGTGGAGCGAATTGGTGTACATGACCTCTCTTATTGGAAAAGGAATCCGCCTCTCTTTTCAACGGTGATCTACCTGTTGAATTCGATATGACCGACATTGTTGCTGAGGGTGTGAGTTTATATATGCGTTGAGGTGTTGCTTGGTCTTCATTCTTTAGCTACATGTTGTCATTACTTGTCCATGACATAGAAGATCCCATAAAGTTTCAGACTACGTTGTTATTATTCCATGCCATGAAAGATCATATTGAAAAGAGGTTCAGACTGTGTAAGATTTAAATTTTCTTGCTGACTGTGTGTTGTAAAATTTAAATTTAAATTTTACATTGAAGACTGCATGATGCTGGTGCTGGATTTAAGTGCTGGTGCTGCGTGCTGCTGGTGCTTATCATCAGCTACATCTAAGCCATCTTCTACTGCATAAGCAATAATTCTGATCAAAGAGAAATATGTGTTTCTCTATGCATAGCTGAGTTTTTATTTCTATAATTAAGTAGTTCTCAAGTTAGAGTGAGAATGCGGATGTTTTAAGTATGGATGTTTGAGCACACTGGGCTTTTTCCAGCTCTAAAACTGAAAAATTTAGTGTTACTAAACTTTTTGGGAAATCAGTAACTTGTTTTCATTGACTAGTAGTTGGTTAGTATATTACTCTTTTAGTTGAATAAATGTAAAGAGTTTTGTAATCATATTGGAGATTGAGTATATATGCTGGTAATAGCGTGGAGGTAAACCGTTTTTGCTGGACCGTGACTGCAAAATATATTGACTGATATATATTGAAGATGGCGCCGTTTGTGGGAACCCTAATTTTCTGAAGTGAACCCTAATTTTCTTGCAAAGTCTGGATTGCGTTGTGCTAATATCGAGAACCCTAATCACGTGGAGTTTTGGGTGATAGTCCCTTTCTTCAGCATTGGAGTGCTGATATCGAGAGGCCTGCATAGTATCTGCGTGGAGTCTGGTGATCTTTTTGGGTACCGAAACTGTGCTGCAACGAGTTAGGAGTCACTGCGTCCTTCTTGTTCTTGATTTCCATTGAAATCGATCCAAGATGATTGTTGCATGCGATCTGTGAATGTATTAATTGTTGTTGTTTGAGACTGCATTGGAGAAATAATATATGTTGTGTATAAAAATTATCTTCTATGCTGAAGACTGAGTGGTATGTTGCGGCCTGTGAGTATATATACTACGTGGAGTCTGGAAACTTTTTTATTCATGTTGCTGGTGTATACATGCTACTGTCTACTTCCTGAAATGATGCAAGGTGCATTCTGAATACTAAGACTGATATATTGCATTGTGATACTGAGACTGATATATTGTGTTGTGACTGATATATTTTGTATTGAAGAAGCCTGTAAACTTGCATTGTATTCACCTTAGCAGAGACTGTAGACCTGAAAGGTTATTGTTTTCCTATTTCTCTTTGTCATATTAAGTTCATTATTGTAAATTACACTAACAGCTGTAAAATATGTAATCTTTGTCATCAATAGTTGGTGCCACTCTCTCTGAAAAAGATCATTCCAAAGGAGAAAGCAGCAAGAGAAGATGAGGAAGAATAAATTTCAAAGGCAGAGGGGGCAAAAACAACTCCATCAAAAGATCAGAGTTGCAGTGCAAGCGTTGTGGAAAAACTGGGCACACATCAGATCAGTGTTGGGCTTCATGGGACTCCATCAAAAACAAGCATAACTAGAAGAAAGATGACAATAAAAATCAAGATGCTAGTAAATCTTCTGATTCTTCTCATTGTATTGTTGCACATTGTAATCTTGGAATTAATGAAATGATTTCACTTTCATCTTACAAAGATTGTTGGCTTCTTGATACCGGTGCAACATCACACATGACATTTAGAAAAGACCGTTTTGAAGAACTTAATGAAACAATAGATGGCATAGTTTACTTTGCAGATAAGTCAAGTCTTAAGCCAAAGGGAATGGGCACCATTCGACTGAAGATGTCTGGATTCCCTGATTTCTTGTTGAAGAACGTTCTCTATCTTCTAGAGTTGCAAAGAAGCCTGCTGTCCATGGTGGAGATTCGACAGCAAGGCCATTCCATCCACATGTTTGTTGGAATCGTTGAAATAAGAAATTCCTCTGACAACCAAGTCATCATGACTGGATACAAATATGGGAAGCTGTTGAAGCTAAAGGGTTCATCTGCAAGAGTTTAGAACTATGCCTACCTCTCTCAGCATGGAGAAGGTAATTTGTCATCTAGTTCATTGTGGCATGCAAGATTTGGTTATCTAAATTATAACAGTCTTCGTTTGTTGAGAAAGAATGGTGTATTTGGTTTTCCCACCATTCCCAAAAAGAAGAACAAATGTAATGCATGTATATTAGGGAAACATAGTAAGCTGCCATTCCATGAATCTAATTTCAGAGAAAGTAGGAAATTAGAACTAGTGCATTCTGATTTATGTGGCCCAATGCCAACACCTTCAGCAAATAGGAATAAGTATTTTATGACATTTGTTGATGAATACTCAAGAATGTGCTGGATTTACTGTTAAAAGACAAAATCAGAAGCATTTCAAACATTCAAAGACTTTCATGCATTGATAGAAAAACAAGCACAATAAAAAATTGGTACACTTCGTACTGATAATGGGAAAGAATACACTTCAAATGCTTTTGAAAATTATCTTCGCCAACATGGAATTGCACATCAGACTACCGTTCCCTACAATCCTCAACAAAATGGTGTAGCAGAAAGAATGAATAGAACCATAATGAATATGGTTCGCTCAATGATGTTTTTCAAGAATGTAAAACTAATGTTTTGGGGTGATGCAGTAAAATGTGCAGCCTATCTGAGAAATAGAAGTCCCTCAAATGCTCTTGATAACAAGACTCCACATGAAATGTGGTTTGGCCATCTCCCTTCAGTCAGGCATCTCAGAGTTTTTGGTTCCACCTGTTATGCCTTGATTCCAAAGGAGCAAAGAAACAAGCTTGGTGCTGGAAGCAGAAAATGTATTTTCTT
>LPNX010180757.1:0-11427 GCA_001517045.1 Pseudotsuga menziesii | reverse complement strand
CTTATTGGGTACTCAGACTCAGATTTTGATGGTGATAAGGAGATAGGAGTATCAACTTCTGGATACACTATGAGTCTTGGATCAGCAGCTGTCTCATGGAGATAACGCAAACAGTCAGTTCCGGCAGATTCAACAATAGAAGCAGAATATGTGGCTGCAGTTGAAGAAATGAAAGAAATAGTATGGCTCAGGAAGATACTTGAAGATTTGCAAGAGAAACAAGAGGACTCCACACCATTATTGATCGAAAATACTTCTGCAATCAAGCTGGCTAAGAATCCTAGATTCCATGATCGAACGAAACACATCAACACAAAGTATCATTTGATTCGACATCATGTAGAGGCCAAGACAGTCCATCTTCGACATTGTTCCACAAATGATCAAATTGCAGACATCTTCACCAAAGCGCTTGGACGAGAAAAGTTCGAAAGATTCAGAAACATGCTCAGACTTACGAACACCCCTTCGGATTAAGAAGGGGATTGTTAGAATATAATCCATAGGGTTTATATATTGTAAATAAATAAAGAAATATGAATAGTTAGGAAGCCGAAAAGGTTAGGTGGAAGGTGAAACACAACCGTCACATGTAATGTATAAAATAATGCATTAGCAATGGAATAATATAGAATTGGGAGTTATTACCTATCACTTCCCATGACCATGACAATGTCAAAATGAATCTATTTGCTTTGTCCTTAGAAGATGATGCTAAAGAATGGTACCTCGACCTAGATGATGATTCATATAAAACTCTTAGTGAATTCCTAGAGGGTTTTAAGAAGAAATGGGGAGAAAATAAAGAACCAAGACATCTACTTGCTGCCCTTCATAACATTAAGAAGATGGAGAATGAAACCATGGATGAATTTAATACTAAGTTCAGGCGTGCGGTTGCAGAACTCCCTAAAGAAATCAAGCCAAAGGATGCATCCATCCTCATATCTTACATCAAATCTTTCACTGGTGACTTGAGGTACCAATTAAGAGACAAAAATCCAGGAGATCTAAAAACTGCTCAGGAATTGGCCGAGAAAATAGAAAAAAATATGCAGTCTTTAGGAAAATCCAACATTCCAGGTTACACTAGGGGAAACAATTAATACAACAAAGAAAAGGGAAAAGCCATTGAATCAAAAGAAAAGGGAGCCTCTAAACATCCCATGTAAAAGGTAACATACATGATAAAATACTTGGTTACTAGTCAAAACCAACTTATGGAAAATCAGTCCGCACAACTGAATCTTGTGCACAATAGAATAATCAGAATGGAAAGAAATAATGGACCTAGGAACTTTCAGCCTAGGCAGAATCAGATGTATCAAAAGAAGTTTCCTTAGCAAGAGCCTAGGATTCCAAACTAGTTAGACTCAACTAACATGGTAGAAGAAGTAATTCTCAGGGTGTAGACCCTGTGAACAATTCCACTATGAAAGAACTTGTTATGCTGCAAATCAAGTCATGGAAAATGGACTTCTCGAGGTTAGTAATCAGGAAACAACTTCAAGTGAGCCTGATCATGTATACATCATAGGCCAGGCCTACTCTTTGTCACCATTTAAATAGTACAAACCTAAGGATGCAATCATTGCAGAATATTATAGTGAAACTTATGATGAAAATTGTAATGTACATGATGGGACTCCTACGTGTTCTCATATAATGATGACAGTCTGGAAGGTTTACTACCTTGTGACCTTTTCTTTGAAGAAGATGAGTATGAAAATGAGGACAATTATAACTTGGATCATGATAAAAGTGATGACGACTCCCTTATCCTCGACAAAGATGTTGATGAGGAGTCCTAGACATTCATGGAAAATCTAGTCTATGACATGAATAAAGACGAAAATAATGAACCAGAAACTTTTGATGGTTTTGTTGATTTTTCTATCTATGGAATATCTAAAGGAGAAAGCATGGACCATGTGGCCTTGGGAAACTTTAATATGAAAAGGGAGCATGCAGTTTATCCAGATGAGCAGTCTGAGCCATATATCAGTATCAGTAATGAAGACAAAGAGAACTTGATATCAGAACTTGATATCAACAATGGTGAATCCATCACATCTAACATAGATGATGGTGATGACTATTGGGATTTTTGTGTATATCTTATTAAGAACCCTATTTATGATATATCCAGCAAGGGGAGTGTCTATTTAGAAATTTGTGGAAGTCCAATCTACTATACTTCCATAGAGGGAAGCATGGATCTAGAGACCTTGGAAAATCCTAGTATGGAAAAGTAGCATTCAAAACTCTTATATGATCATTCAGAGTCATATCATGCAAAGCTGCACAAAGGTATCAATAATGAAGATATGGAGAAGCAGTGTTGTGAAAAGACAGATGTGATGCAGTTAGTAGAATATCAGTTTCAACTATCATCTTCACATATAGATTTTCCTCATGATTTGGAGCTGCTTGGGGCTTACATAGTGAATTATCATCTGATAAGCCTTGATGATCAGTATGATAGTGTAGTCAATCTGCCTCATCATTCTAATTTATGCATGAACCCTGTCTAGTCATGGATAGAAGCATCATGTGCAATCACTTACTAGTTTGGGAGGAAGTTTGACGACGTTATTCATGTCTATGATTTCCCATCCATCCCGCCCCTTCTGGATCATCACACAGGTTTTCATTTTCTGAATAAAGTATCCTTACTTTGGCCAGTAACCAAAGACCAAGAATTTTTTTTATGTTAATAAAATGCTTAGGTGGTTACATTGGATTTTTTATTACACTTAACCCTTTTTAAATCATGCATAGAGTAGGAAAATAAGCTCCTTGAAAAAGAGCATTTACTTTCCGCATTTTTTGTTTTGTACTTAGCTATAATCAAACATTTTTTTCATTAGTTAGTTACATTTATTTTTTTTAAATAAATCAGCTTAATGGTTCATTTGGTTTTTTATGTAAAGCTTGTGCTACTAAGGTTTTCTTGTCAAGTTGAGATGTTTTTATAGGGTGTATAAACCAGAGATTATGGTGTTCTCGTATCCTCTCCTTGCTTTAAAGGCCAGATCGAGCACATGTCCCACAGTTGGAGCCAGAATGTTACCACCTAAGTTGTACTTAGTGGTTTTTTATCAAGTGAGCCTAGTGAACTGGACAAAGATTTTTTGTTCAGACTTCAAAAGACCTTCGGAAGTGCTTCTGGTAAGTGGTTGGTGTACTATATCACATGTTCATACCCCATGAGGGAATTGTAATAAATGTTCTAGCATGATAGTGTCTATAAAATACTCACTCTCTTAGACTTTATTTGTCAATCCGATCATCCCAGGGTGTTTTTTCCCTTGGTTATTATTGGTTGTTGAATAAACGACAGATAATTTCTGAGTTTTTCACTCAATACCTCCAAAGTTGGGGTGGTCGACTTGGCATTTAGGCCTATTGAGGTTATTAGAGTCTATGTGTCAATGTATAAACATGCTAGGCATCATGGTCAAGTAATATGAACATTTCTAAGTCCCCCTGGGTTTTTTAAATTTTTTAAAATTTTTTAATTTTTTCATTGTTTTTTATTAAAATTTAATTTTTCCAAAACTTAGGTTATTTTTTAATAGTTTAATTGGAAAAAATGGTTTTGTAATAAAAGTGGGCTCGGAGGTCAGATTCAGTCATGTAGGTGCTCATTTTCAAGCTAAGAGCACTATGTAAACCCATGGACCCACTTTCTTCAGGTTTTGAGTGATTTTCCATCACTCAAGTCAGAAAAACCCAAAAAATCAATTATTGATTATTTTAATTAATAAATTGATGAAGAATGGAGCAAATGCAAAATCCTAAATCAGTGGATTCTCAGTCGATTTGATTGAAATCAATCAGATCTGAACCAGATTGACTAGATCTAACAAATCCTTGACTGAAGGAGGTGATCTGGACAGATCTAGAGTTGATCTTCAGCATCCTTTATGGGGAATGGCACCCTCTCTCTCTCCTCCACACATGTGGGCTCTCCTGGAAGCTCTGTGGATTGATGTGTTAGTCCGTGGGTTGATGTGTTAGCTTAATCAGCCCTACAGTTGATAGGTAGGCTCAGTGGAAGCTCAGTTCAGCTTCAGATCAGCATTGATGGACTCTCCTTCAGCTGCAGTGGTCTGTCTCCTTGGGATTTGTGCTCCCTTGGGCTGGATCTCCTATCTTTTGTATAAATAAAGCTCAGGTTGCCTCTTCCAAGAAAGTTAGAGTTGGATTGAGGAGCTTTTTCGATTGTAATACTTCTATATTTTTATTGTGAATAAATAATCTTTGGAGGCTATACCATGTAGTGCATGCGTTTGTGTGGATTCCTAGCATCATGCTGCTAATGTGGTAACTACAATTTATTTCTAATTTCCGTGCTGCTTTTGTTTTCTGGCTTGAAGGATTCGGTTGAATCAAGTAAGGGTGTAAAATAGGAATGTTATATTACTTTCTCTTGTTTATCCATATTAAGTATTCTCAAGACTTTCAGTTATATTCTTAAATAAGATTATTTGTGCATGATCTTTCATTTTTGTTGCTTTATACATCTATATCCAGATCTCATGAGGTGTTGTGCATGCTTCTGTTATCTAGTTGCATTTTCTTGATTAGACAAAGGTGTGGATCAATATTGACACCATTCCTTATCCAACAATATCAAGACTCTGTCCCTCAGAGCTGCACAAAAGGGCCCCCTTTCATCTTGTTACATTCAAGCAACGAGCTGACCTTCTCTCCTCTTCTTATCTTTTCTTTAAAAAATCAATTTTCTTACCTGGTTACTGTGTTCAAAAGTTTTTTTATCATTTGGATATGTTATATCAAAGTAAAATTTACATAGATCTTCTATTTCAAAGCTCATAGTCTAGATCTCAATTCTGAAAAGTATCATTAAGCATTCTAGATCTAGCATAAGGAAATCATCCATTTTGCATGGCAAGTTAAAGAAAATCAGTAGGTTGCATGCTCTACATTTCCTTTTATGTTTTAAAAAGATTAAATTCAGCAATAAGTGCATATTTAATTGAATGCACAAACAGCAAGCCAAGATCCCAAGAAAATCTTACTTTCCTTGGTTCCTTTTTCACCTGTTTAGATAGTTTTAACTTAATCTTTTTTTAGTTAAGGTAGGCTAATCCAAAGGTACTCTTAAAGTGATTTTGGGCATATGTTATTCTAACATTATTTATTTTTTTAAGCATGTGTAATACAAAATAAAAGAATCTTATATTCGAAAGTGGCCTTGGGAGCGTTCAAATCTCCCCAGGGGTCTCCCCTTTCACTAAAATTTAAAAATTTTGGAGAGTTGTAAGATCTTGGTTTCATCCCGTATAAGGACCAAGATGTTTCTGATATTGTAACCAATAATAATAAAAGAAAATATTTTTTTGAGTAGGCTCTTTCAAGCCTACTCCCCATCCGCCCAAGGGGGATCTCCGTCCATTTCACTTTTTTGCTTTTTTCCCTTTTTTCTACTCTAGTTTAGTAATGACATGTAGGATTCTATACTTTGATATAATTTTTCATTATTCCATATTTTAATTTCAAAATTAATCATACTACTTACCCCACAACTTCCCGATTGACCCGCAAGGGGAAAGAGATGCATGGTAGGACTAATTAGAAAACTGGCGTTGTGTAATTTTGATTCATTTTTCATCAATTGTTTCATTAGCCATAATAAAATTAAACCCTCCCTGATTCCATGATTGAGATCCACTTGGATCGAAAGAGGTTCCTGGAGGGTTTTCTTTTTAAAAAGAACACCTATCTTAGAATTTACTAAAAATAACAAAGACTCAAGTGTGTATGCTTTGTACTTGGATGTGGTTCATCTGATCATTCAAGCTACATCAAAAGCACTTGATTGACTAGAATAATTAGGATTCACTCTCCCAAAATTGACAAACCATTGGGTGAAAATCTAACGCCTCGATCAAACCATTACAGTGGCAAAATACCCGAAGGAAGTGAAAAATCCTGAAAAGTGACCTCAGGGCATCGATATCTATTACACCTTCAGGTGCATTATGAATAATAGCCTCAAATACTCCATTCATCCCACATATTCCTTGCGGGTAGCCATCACGGTTTAGTTTTGGACATACTTCAAGTACCCCCTGAGTATATCTGGAGTCCCCTCACCTAAGTTAAATTACTCATCTTCTTACAATAATTTAAAATTAACCAAGATACAATTGCACAACATTCATTCCAGCACTTGCAAGCACTCTTAATTTTTTTTCGACTCCATTTTCAAGGCACTGGTCAGCTGCTTATTTCTTTCAATCTATATGTGATTGGCTGTCATTTTCATGCTTACTTGTGATTATCTCATCATGTTATTTGTTGTTTACAATTGTTAAAATCGAAACTCCTAAAAAAATTACTCTTTAATATCATCATACTAAATAATTTTCACTTAGTAGCTTAATAGGGTCTACCCCCCTTGTCTTCGTTAGGAGTTGAGCCTAAAAGGAGGAGTCAAGAACAAGGTGACAGCCTTGACTCGAGACTTGCCCCCAAGGACAGATCGAGTGGCTTGAAGATTTCTGCCACGTATCCCAGGTATGTGAAATGAACAAAACCAAACTTCAAAAAGAAAGCAAATGCTTTAAAATTAGAAACAAAAACAGGCTATAACATCTTGCTCCTGCTGCGGGATGAAGTCCTCCCTGTGAGGCTTCAAGAACCTGTAGATCAGTGCCTTCTATACTTAAAATGCAACTGCCTGCTAATATGCAAAAATTCTATTGGGTCATGGAGTCTTTATTCTGTTATTCACACCAGTATATACAATGAAAGTCCAATATCTACCTCAAAAACTGTAATAATGTTTGAGGAAATGTCTATTAACTGGATTAGACAATTCCTCACTATCCAAAGTCTGTAACACAAAAGTATTATTCTCCAAAACTTTTGATACTATGAAATGGCCAAACCATAGATTATCAAACTTTCCATGCTTTCCTTTTTGCTCCTTTCTAGCATCCCATCTCAAAACCATATCTCCATCTAAAAAAGTGTTCTCCTTGATCTTTCTGTTGATGTATATGTAACTTCGGAATGTATTCTTCTATGTATCTTATGTATTGTAACCCGATGTTTATTCCAGGATGTTTCTATTATGTATTTGAGTCATGTGGTCATGCCCCGATGTTCCGATCGGGAGGATTAATAATGTAAACAAGTCATATCAAGTCATTAGGTAAGTCCCCACAGTTTAGGGGCACTTGGGTTATTATACACTAATTAAGGTGTAGGCTTAAGTAATTAATTATAAGTTAAGCCTACATGGTTGAGTGCACTTCAAGTCAATGGAAGAATATAAATAGAGAGTGAGAGTCTCTCTATTTATCACTTGTGAATTACATCACTTGCTCTCACAAGTGTGGGGCACCTTTGGAGAAGGAAATCTTTGGCTTGACAGAAGACAGAAGGCTATTGTTGTGTTGGGAGGTCATCTTACTGTTTTGGGATCACATATTGTGGTGATACTATCTTAGAGTAATTTTAGGGGTTGTCTCCATTTATGGTTTCCCCTCCTAAAATATTTGTGTCTCTTGTCTCTTGTGATGTGCTTATGTTATTGCTGTGCTTGTTATTCTCTCAGTGAAAAGATCCTAACATAATGCTAGCTTAAATGATGAAAAACTAACATGGTATCAGAGCTAACCTGAGAAGAAGACATTGTGCAGCTACAAGAACTAGGGATTCCTATTTTGTGGATCTTCCTCCACATATTTTCAGCAAAAGTATGCTAGGATGACTCTCCATTGAAGGGTGCATCTTTCTGTCGATGCGAAATTCAATTTCAAGGATTTTCAGTTTCGATGTGGAAATTATGGATTTCTACAGAAGAGGAATTTTTGGGTCAGACCAGCATAGGATTTTTCTCCTCATCAAAACCGAAATTTAGAGACCTGGATCAAGAAATTTGGTTGGGTAAATCTCCGGGAAAGTCAAACCTTAGTTTGACCCCTAGCTAGGAGAGATCCTAAATACTAAAACAGCTAAGTTTTGGTACAGTCGCTATATTACGAGTTAGACAAAGTCTCAGAAGCTGAAAATTTCAGGGGCTGAATATAAAATCCTGATTAACACTTTGTAAAAATCTCAGCCTCATATTCGCTATATTCTGGTAGATATGATCTCTCGAAGTTAGGGTTCCAGCCTCTTCCAGAAATCATCCATAAACAGGTCACCTGGGGAGATCTGCAATATCTTGGGCTACAGAGGTCCAAATGGAATTCCTGAAGATGTTCCAGAAATTTAACGGACTTTAATTTCTTTGGTCCAAAGGTCAGACTCAGAAGATGAACCAGTGACATGTGGCAGGCCGTACAACTTCTCTATTCTAAACAGTCCTGTAACAGGTCACCTTGGGAAAAGTCTCATAAATCACAAATGGTGAAACCAATTCTGATGAAAACTATGGTGTTGGATCAGGGACATGCGAGGTTACCTCAGTGATAAATTTTAGACACATAGGATTATTAATTTCGGAGATATCACAGAAACAGTAACAGGCATTTCTGCAGAAGAAATCCAAAATTTAGGGCTTCCTGTTCCGGGAATTTCCCTCCACTGTTTTCAGAAAAGGAGTACATTGGACAGCTCCATTTGAAGAGATCTATCTGTTTATCCAATAAGATCTGAAAGATTCCAAGTTTTTAAAATTAGGGTTTCTACGACAAACCCTAGATCAGCGAACTCCGGGACAAGGACAGACACCTCAAATCGGTAAGATCTAATCCTTTGCTATTTCCATTTGAGGTTCTCATTTCAATATGATATATCACATCAGCTTGGTGACAAGCTTGGGGAAGTTGACAAATTCCAAGCCTGGAAGTATATGATCTCTCTGAAGAAAATGGATTGGACACCTACATGAGTATAGAGGTTCCAGTTTCAGAGGGAGACGAGGTTAGAAGCCTTTCCCAAGAAGAACTTGGTCAAGGCCAAAGAAGACATCATGCTCATGCTGTAGAGGATGATGAACCATCCAGAAAGAGATCCAGATATGAAAGTGAATATTCTTCAAGCGAGGATGAATATGTTCTGATATCAGCTCTCACAGGTAACATTACTCATGGAAGTGATGATTGGATTATAGACAGTGGGGCTTACAAACATATGACGGGATTCAAGGAATCCTTTGTAAGACTATCAGAACATGAATCACCTCACAAGGTAAGACTAGGAGATGACTACCAATGTCCAATAAAAGTTAGTGGGGAATCTTCATACAAGATAGACTCTGGTAAGTCTCTAACAATGAAAGAAGTATTGTTTGTGCCAATATTGAAGAAGAACCTTCTCTCCATTTTAGCATCGATACAAAAGGAATGCGGGCTGCATTCATAGATGGTCAAGTCATCTTATGGCCAAAAGGAAAGACTATCGATGATGTGGTAGTGATTGAAGAACAAGAAGGAGGCTTGTACAAATTGAAGGGATATCTAGAACAAGCCTTGATCCATGACATAGTAGAACCAAATGAGCTTTGGCATAGAAGGCTTGCACATGTGCATTACAGAGCACTACCTATTGCAAGCAATGCTGTTGAAGGTCTTCCTGAATTTCAAGCTATTTGAAGGAAAGAACAAAGTCAGAATATGACCTAAAGAAACCAGTTGAAGAATGTGAAGATCCAGAATGCAGAGACCATGTAGTCATAAGAGTCTCTCAAATCAAAGAACAACTTGAAGCGGTAAAAGAAAAAGTGAAGAATACGGAAGTGATGATGGCCACCTTGAATGGCCTCCCGGGATCGTGGAATTCATTCATTCAAGGAATGTGTTCTAGAAGGAAGTGATTACTTTCAGCAAACTTTGAGAAGAAGAAGAAGCTTGATTCATAAGAAGAGCAGAGAAGATGGGAGCAATTGAAGATCAAGCTCTCACCATCCAAAGAAGATCCCTCAAGCGATGAGGAAAACAAAGGACTCAACTCTTGAAGAATCTCTTATCCACCTGAGCATTTGGATAAGAAACGATGATATTATGAATGAAGAAGATGATGAAGCTGAAGGCTCAAGAAGGAGTCTACCCACGAAACAAATAAAGATAAGTATTCAATTGTCATTTCATGATATTATTTTGTTATGCATTTGTTTATATTTAGTTGATGTATTATGCATAATAGGATGTTTGCATTAATGACAGTATACTACTAATATGCATGTGATGGGTAAGTAGCTCATGGTGCTATACAAATTCTCCATTGCTACTTATCTAGAATGAAACCTCTTTGCTGACATATTGGATTAGTGCACAATATCAATGTTGTCCTGGTAGAGATGGAAGGCATCTAGAAAGTTTCAGTGAGATATGGATGAATGTTGTGTTGGCTAAAGTAGTTGCATGATCATATATTTATGCATAGGTATTTTCTAGTATGAATATTCCATATGAAATGTTCTAACCATACAAATGCATTTGACTTGTAGGAAAGATCGCATACATAATCGCTTACAAGCAAAGAAGAATGAATACTTGTTCCGAAGAACAAGTGACGACAGTTTCAAGACAAATAATAATATGATGAATGCAGTGACATCATTGATGCAGAACCTTCCAGTTCAAGAAGAATGATGTCAGGGCGTATTACCGAGACCTGAAGAGAAGTTCATAGTTCCATCATGCAGTAGATTGAAACATCGTGGGATACAAAGCAAGATTCGTAGCATGAGGCTTCTCACGAAAAGAAGGCCTAGACTATGAAGAGACATTTACAGCCAGTAAAGAGTTGAAACACATACATGATGAGATTGATGAAGATCTTAACCTTTGCTACAAGGTTGAAGATGTAAGTCTATACACTAGATGATCACATAGAAGATTAGTAGCATAGGAAGCTACTTGTCACTTCGGTACAGAATGTTTCAGCACATAGAGTACAGGAGACAGAGGGAGTACGGTGCTCCACTTCAGAGGGAGTGACTACAGAATATCTTGAGGTTCGACATGATACGACGGGATGGGTAGATTACTGATGATTCTAGGCTTTACCGAGAGTAAAGTGGATTCCAACCTTTGATCCAAGGTTGAAGGTGGAAGACTAGTGATGCTCCTGTTATGTGTCGATGCACTACTGTTCTAGGTATAGAGGTGTGGCAGAGTACAGATGGGATCTTCCTTGGACAAAGGAAGTATGCAGTAGAGATCCTGAAGAGGTTCGGGATGATGGACTGCAAGGCTATGGCTACACCTATGGTATCGAACCTGAAGCTATTAAGTGATGCTTCTTCAGAGACGGTTGATGCTACGATGTATTGTTAGATGATTGGGTCCTTGATGTACCTGAGGCCAGATATTTGCTTTGCTGTGAACAAATTGAGACATGTTCACCTGATGGTTGCAAAGCATGCAGGGGTACAGTTTATTATGGGCTCAAGTACGATGCGAATCAGAAGATTAACCTGGAGGGTTATGTTGATTCAGA
>LPNX010180746.1:0-50756 GCA_001517045.1 Pseudotsuga menziesii | reverse complement strand
GAACATAAGACCTTCTTTACCCCTTTTAAAACATAAAAAGACCATCAAAAATCAAATAAAATCTAAAAAGATTGTGTTCAAAACCTATTCAATCAGCAATAGAGTTTCTAAGGAGACCAAAACTGAAAAGTAAAACCAAAAATTTAACTGAGGTAGATTTAAAAAACAAACCAAAACTGGAGAAAATAAACCAAAAATTGAAGGAAAAATTTACTGACTCAACAGGCAGCATGGACTCATCGAGTCTCATGGGGAAATTTCACTTATCTAATGTCAAAATTCGCCTACCTTACCATGTAGCCTTATCAATAGATGTCATCCATGGTGGAAAGACTATTGGAAGGGAAGTTGTTGATGAGAGTGCTTCTACATGTGTTATGTCCTTGTCATGTTGGAAAGCTCTCGGATCCCCAGAGCTGGTTCCATCAAACACCCTGCTTACTGCTTTTGATGGAAGGTCATTCCATCCACATGGCATCCTACCAGCTTTTGAAATTAAGCTGGCAGGGAAAGCAATGTCTGTTGAGGTAGAGGTGATTGATGCACTCTTAGATTATAACCTGCTTTTGGGAAGAAGTTGGACTTATGCAATGTCTGCTATTGCATTGGTCGTCTTTCGAGTGGTAGTGTTTCCACATGAAGGGAAGTTGGTTACTGCTAACCAACTCAATTTTACTAGGAAAGGCTGCATGGAGTCTAATGAGTCCACTCTGCCATTGGTTGATCAGGTGAAACCTGCTACTGAGAGCTTGGGGGTTGTACTGTACGCATCATTCATGGGCACATTTGATCTTCTTCCCCCGATTAGCTATATAGGTTCTACTAGTGTGGGGAAGTCCATAGCCACGGTTGTTGATAGGACTGATCCTTGGGTTCTCCCTTCCCCCCATGAACCGAAAGTGCCCTTATCGATAGTGGAAGTGGCTTACCAAGCTATCACTCAAAGCACTGTTGATCCCGTTCCAGACCCTCTCATAGTCTCAGAGGATTTGGAAGAAGTCTATTTGCCTGCTTGGGAAGAAAACTCTTTGCATTCTATGGATTGTTTAGATATGGTTTTACCTTATGATGAAGTCATTCTGGAAGCCATGTGCGGACGTGATAAAATCTGCAAAGATATTCATCACCGATCCTATTTTCTTCCAAAGCTAAGCAGGATAGAGAATCAAGAGTTTCATATCAGACTGGCAGACGATGTTGATACACCCATCAATCCCTTACCAAGGGAAGGAATGTTTACTGAGGGGAATATGGAAAATATTTCCGCTACTATCCTTATCAACATCTCTATAAATATCTACATTGTGGAAAATATACATATCGGTGAAAACTGCTCTCCTGAGGAGATTGCAATCTATACGTCCTTGTTCAAGGAGTTCCGCAACGTTTTTGCCTAGTCATATGAGGAGATGCCAGGCATTGATCCATTGATAGTTGAGCACAAGATCCAAACATACCTTGATGCTAAACCTGTTCAGCAAAAGTTAAGACCTGTTAACCTGCATAAAGTGGCGACTGTGAAGGCTGAAGTTGAAAAACTATTGAAAGCTGGTTTTATTTATCCCATAGCTCTGACGAAATGGGTATCCAACCCAGTTCCAATTGATAAGAAGCAAGGGACCATACGTGTCTGTACTGACTTTCAAGATTTGAATAAGTCATGTCCTAAGGACAACTATCCCATGCCATTTATAGATCAAGTTATAGATGCTTGCGTGGGAAGTGAAGTTTTCTCATTTATGGATGGTTTCTCCGGATACAATCAAATTCAAATAAAACCATAATACCAACATAAAATTTCCTTCATTTGTCCTTGGGGTACCTTCGCGTCCAAAAAAATCCCCTTCGGATTGAAAAATGCTGGGGCAACCTTTCAATGAGCAATGAACTTTGCCTTCCATGATATCAAATCCATTGTCAAACCTTACCTTGATTATCTTCCTACGCATTCTCATAAAAGAATCGATCATCCAGATCACTTGCATCTAATATTTGAACGATGCAGATACTATAAGATCCACTTGAATCCCCACAAGTGTGTGTTCTATGTCGAGTCAGGGAGATTGCTCGGATTCATTGTCTCTAACAAAGGCATTCAGGTGGATCCATTAAAAGTAGAGGCCATTGTAAATCTGCCTCCTCCTCATTCTATCAAGCAACCTCAGAGCCTGCAGGGAAAGTTCAATTTTATTCAACATTTCATTGTAAACTATGCCAAGATTACCAAGGTTTTCATGCGCCTGCTAAAATAGGACACCCCATTTATATGGGATGAAATTGCACAACTCATTTTCAAGGCATTGAAAAAAGATTTGTTGTCGGCACCTTACTGCGTCCGCCGGATTACTCTAGGGATTTTATATTGTATCTGGCCGCATCTGAGTCGACCATTGGGGTATTCCTAGTCCAGGAGGACAATAATCTCAAGGAGCATGTCGTTTACTATCTTATCCATTCTTTAGCCGGACCTGAACTCAAATACTCCCACGTCGAGAAATTGGCCTTAGTAGCTGTCTATGTTTTTCAGGGGTTACATCAGTACATCTTACTGAGGACTAGAACAGTAGTGGTAGATGTTTCCATTTCAATATGTTTTGTCCCGATGGATTGTTGGAAGCAAATTCAACAAATGGATAGTCATTCTCCAAGATTTTGACTTAGATTTCCAGTCCGCTAAGTCTAAAAAATCCTTATTTTTTAATGAGCTTATAGCATATTTTCCAACAGAAGAAGATGTAGTCATTGAAGAAGACTCATTCCCAGATGAGCATATCTTCTTGATATCCACTTCTGACCCTTGTTATGGAGATATACTTATCTATCTCTAGACTTTGAAGTATCCTGCAGCTTCGTCACAGGAGGAATGATGCAAATTACGCCTTCATGCCAAGAACTACCTCATCATAGGAGATACTTTATATCGTAGAGGGGTAGATTCTGTTTTGCGTTGATGTCTTACCCATGAGGAAGTGGAGATTGACCTGAATGATTCCCATAGTGGAGTGTTTGGGGGTCATTTATCTCGGTTAGCAACGCCCCATAAGAAACTACGTGCCGATTATTTCTGGACCACGATCTTTAAGGATTGTGTGGAAGCTGTGAAATGCTATCATCCTTGTCATCTTTACACCAAAAAAATGCGGTCACATCCTGCTCTGTTATTTCCCGTTGTCTCAATGGGCCCCTTCATGAAGTGCGGGATTTATTACATGATGTGTATCCCAGCCTTGGCTGGGGGGCACAAATATATCATTGTCCCTATGGACTATTTTATGAAATGGGCAGAGGAAATTCCCACCTTTAAAGCTGACGGGGAAACCATATATTTTTTCGTGTTCAATCAAATTATAACACAATTTGGTATACCCAAGGTGATTGTCACTGACCATGGTAGTCATTTTCAAAATAGCATGATGATGGAATTGACCACTATGCTTGAATTCAGACAAGAACATTCATCTTGATACTATCCTCAAGCAAATGGTCAGGTAGAGGCTATTAATAAAACTTTGAAGACTATCCTCAAATGTACTATTGATGCAGGCCATTCTAACTGGCATATCATGCTATACCCTGCACTTTGGGTGTAACAAACTAATGTGAAAACTGCTACAGGTTTCTCCCCCTTCCAAATCGTTCATGGAGTGGAATTCGTTACCCCGGTTGAATGTGAAATCCCGTCTTTGAAAATAGCTATTCATGTGTTACTCGATACGATAGAGCTTGAAGAATGTCTAATACACTTAGAACATCTTGATGAGCAGCGTAGAGATACACTAACAGGAAACCAAGCTCACAAAATAGGGTCAAAAGGCAATATGATAAGCCAGTCAAGCCTTGGATTTTCTCTGAGGGGGAACTTGTTTTGCTCTAGGACCAAGACAAAGAACCCCTGGGGGCAGGAAAATTCAAGTCCATGTGGTTGGGGCCTTATGTTGTGTCAAAGGTCTTAAAGAAGGGTGCATATGAGTTAATTGATTTTGATGGGAATAAGCTACCTGAGCCTAGAAATGGGATCTACATGAAAAAGTACTATGCTTAGGCTTAGCATTTTTTCTTGTATTTTATTGTATGTATTTTTATGTACACTAGTTCGTCGGTTTGTGTTTTTTTATACCATCTGTTGTTTGTTTTAGATGTCTTCCAAGATGTACGTGGGTTTCACTCATGGCGCCAGTTGCCACACTTGTAATCTAGCTTCAGCAGCATGGGTCATTTATTCTCCCTCGAGATAGTTAGTTACCTCAGGAGGTGCTTGCTTAGGTCCTGCTTCTAATAATGTTGTTGAGTATAGGGATGTAATTGAGCTTCTATGGGATGCTTTGTCACATGGTATCAATCAGTTGGAATTCCAACTGGACTCTCAACTGTGGTTTCCTAGCTCAATCAAGCTTATCAGGTGCGAAACCCTATTCTATTACGTCAGTTTATGCAAGTTAGGTTTTTGGAAGGAAAATTTGAGTTCATTACATTCAATCATATTCCAAGAAATCAGAATTCATTAACTGATGCATACGCTAATTACATCTTGGATTGGAATTTAACACATTTTCATAAAACTATACAGCATACACATAAAAAACATTTGTAAATAACCAACAATATATATGTGTGTGTGTGTGTGTGTGTGTGAATATCTGTCTATAGATAGGTCAAGTCTCTGATCCTCAAATCTAGTCGTAACTATATAATATACAAAAAATATACAAAATATGGATCATAGTCCATCAAATGCCCGAGATCTAAGCTGGACCACACTGGTCCCCCCGGTCTCTCTGTACTCTGGCTTCTTCAGCCTCCTCAGCTTCAGCATCCTCAATAGCATCTATGTATACCAAAACTGCTCTGGCTACCCACCTCAAAAGGTGTATCCAGATAGGTGGTACACCAACCACAAAATATTGCACGATGGCTAGGATGTGCTCAATCTGCAAGGTGGGTACTCTCTGGGTAAGCCTAGCTAGCTTCCCCTCAAGAACCCTAATCAACCCCTGGTCTTCTCCTAAGACAGGACGCACATACATGCGTGGATGCCCTTCAGGGTGGACTGGTCCAATATCTTCATTTTGACATGTTTATAGGATTAGAACTCTTATACATATGTATATATCCCTATATTTAAAATTCATAAAAAATTTAAAACTTGAAAATAAAAAATTACCTAACTCTCCCCATGCTCCTCCTGGAGGGAGAACAAGGTTTGGATCACCACAGAAATCCATCCCAGCATATGGAAACTACTCCAGTGCTGGAAACTACCACTCCCACCAAAAGTAGAAGTCATTATCATATACACTCTGCACTGAACCATCTCCTCCCTGGAGGAGGATGATATCTCCCCATCTACTCAGCCTAGGCTGACGAGGAGAACGAACTGGTAGGGGTACTGCAAGGATCAATCTTGGCACTCTCTCTCGAAGAAGGCTACTAGTATGCTAGAATATCCAAATTTTTTCCTCCTTCCTCTATTGTAATCAGAGAGTTGTTTTCTCAAAATCAGGATAACTCCCGAGCACCAATCATATAAGCCCCCCTGCATGCAATCCACTACTAACCTCATCTGGTTCTGTGTAGCAAGATGAAGAGAAGATGATCCCGCAACCCTCACTATGGTAATTGTCAATACCTGTAGAGGAAGATCACGTATGTGTACAATAGGGATGCAACTCCCTCTCTTTTGGGTACCTGGTGCGCAGTATATGTCAATTTAGTTTTGGACACTTAGAGGGTCACCACCTTTTTCGGTGCCCTCCAAGTTTACTGGAGCTCCCCGTCATGATAGACCGGCAATGAAATAGATATCCTCTGAAGTAATCTCAAAGGATTCACCTTGAAGGTCAAACATGCCCAAATCATGATTCCAGTAATTTATCATGAACTCTAGCAAGTGGACACTGGCCCGCATAGGTGATGTACAAAAAAACTTTAACAATCCAGTTGAACGTAAAACATTCACAGTGGGGGCATCCTGGAGTACTTCTTGATACATATGTTCATGCTCACTCTCCCTCCACTCAAGCACCATCTTCAAACCTAGTAAATCAAGCATTGCAAACCTTTATTTTCATGTAAAATTCAAAATTTTGACCCTACATACTTCTTTTCCCCTTCACGCAGCGTACGCGACTGTCCTTTGAGAAACCCATGTACAGAATGCGTGTATGCGAGTTTCATTATAGTGAACCCACATACATAGCGTTCATTGCTTAAGGGTGCTCAAAAAAATAAAATTTGGACTCAATTTTGAAATTTTCTAGGATCAAATTGAAGAGCTTGGGGTGTAGTCTTACCTGACACTTGTGGAATCGGATTTGGTCCACTGGATTGTCCACACCGATCAACTGAAGGTAGAGGTGAAAACTTGTTTTTTATGGCTAAAATTCAAAATGGTGAGTTTTATTTATGTTTTTTAAATATTTATAGAAATTATATTTCTCAAGTGGGTTTTTTCCTATAGTTCATAATTCATTCAACTAATACCATATCTCTTTTTGCCTTGTAACAGGTTTATCATCGTTTTGAGGTGTTTTTTCTTCATATAGGATGGTTTTTCGTCATTTCACATGCATTTTGCATCTATATCTACTCCATATTATACTTAGTAATTAACATTTTAACAACAGACTATGGTAATTTTAACCATTAGTTCCTTGACTTTACCCTTGTCCTTCCATGGATAGGGCCTTCCTCTCATGAGTATCCTCATTTAAAACCTATGTTGTCTTTCGATACTCATGCTACAGCTGTGTTAGGTACATGGAAATCCTTTTAGCTAATTTTCATGCCAAATGGAGCCTCATTTTGGTCTCTTTTTACAAGCTATTCCTTTATAAGACTCCCCACCCTTATGGAGTCTCTTTAGGCCCAGGTCTGACTCCTTAAAACATACTTGACTGCCAAGTTAACTTGTCCATTCAAGCTCGTTAAGAATATGTGAATGGGCATCCACATTGGTGGTAGGTTATCTCTTTCTCACACCATGTGGAATTGCACGAGAAAGGATCACTCTCTTTTCTACGGAATTGAGAAGAGTATTCTTAGGCATAGGTTTATCACTTTTCCAGACTTGAGGGACTAAATTTACAAAAAAGGAACACCCGGTATGAGCGTAGTTTTCTCTTTTTCGTGCTCTAGACCTAAACATGAAAAAGATTCTGAGTGTATGTTATGTCTTTGTCATGCTCTTTAAACACTAAGAACAAAGCATCGAGTTTATTGTTGTAAGCCCCATTTCTCGTACTCAAATGGATATTTTTGAGTGATATTGCTTTCCTTCACACTTGTAAAAATCAAGCTATATGGTGCTCTCGAAGGAGCGTTGGGTAGGTGGTAATTTAACCTTTTTTGGACCTCCCTGACTAAGTAAAAAAAAAGGTTCACCTTTTCTTTGATGGAAGTTAAGAGAGTTCTTCTGTGGTATGTTTTATACTTTTCTAGCCTTAGGAGACTAAATTTGACGAAAAAGGACCCCCCTAGAGTCTTCTTTGGAGTTTTCAGACTCTCTAAATGTGAAAACACCAACTGAGTATGTAATAGTTTAGGCTCATTCAATCCATGAATCAGTGACACTATCAAGCAATATTCTCTCTTCTCTTTAAGCTTGTTAAAAAATGAAGAGAGTCTCGAGTTGACTTTCCTGGACTCATTAAAATTTAACAAGGAAGGTAAGGAAGAAATTTTCTCTTGGTTTTCAGTTAGTGGTAGCATGTCCTCCTTGAACATAGCACTCTCTGTCTTTTTTGATACCCAGGTCTCAGTGTTCACTTTTAGTTCAACTATTACTTTGAGTTTATTACTCCTCCTCTTCTCAGTTCTGCTTGGGTAATCTGATCATGTTTCCTACATGACAGATAAGTCTAGTTGTTCTATCTATAAAGTTAAAAGCTTCATTGGGTTATCTTTGTGTCGTGCTCACTGTTCCAGGATTTAACTCAATGTCTGATCTATATCCTGATCCCATCATTGTCGTATCTGTTATCACTTGTTTCTCCCTTCCTTTACCTAGTTCCTAGTCACTCTTGTGATTCGTTGGAGGATCTATTTGCCTTCCTTATCACAATATGGTTCTGCATCACCACTTCCTAACGAAAAAGACCTATATTTTTTACGATCGTACCTTAGGATTCAGTTTCATTATTGGTGAATTCCTTTTCTTCAGTTGTTGATTATCACCTATTAATTGAAAATCTGTTGAATCTGCTCCATGTTTGACATCAACCTACATCTATTCACATGGCCTGGATTGTACTGGTTCTTTGGGATTATTTATGAAGACCTTAGTTCCCTATCTATGGACTAAGTTGCACAAGATAATGTTCTATCATATTTACATAGCTTCCAAATCTTTGAAGACTCATCATTATTGTATATTGTGGCTTCGATCCACCTTTGTAATATATGTGGTATTGTACCTGTTATTATAGTTGATTTCACCACTCCAGGTGAATCACACTTTGTATGGCCTTCCCATATCCCACTGCAGACTCCTTAGACCCCATGGACCATTTTTTGTCCTTTGATGTTTCCTTGACCATCCCTAAAAACATGTGAAAAATGATACACATGACTTTTAAACCTATAAGAACGTATATACGTGGGTTTGACAACTAAAATCGCGTACATTGGGATGTGTACAAAATCCAAATCCTTTTGGAGTTTTCCTTGACATGGATCCGACTCATTTGACTCCTGGTCTTCCCTATGCCTTGAGATCGCTCTGATTCGACCTTGCATTACCCCTTTGAAAAGCTATATAAGGAACCCCTTGTTACATTGAAGGCATAAGAGAGAATTGACAACGAAGAAACTATAGTCCATTGTTGACGGAACTTATGCTTGAGTCTGCATCCCTTTGTCCCTTGGAGCACTTTTGTGTTCTTCCCAAGCTTGCCTTTTGCTTTTGAGCTTGCTATATAGAGCTGGAGGATTGAAGTGGTGGAGGCCCAAGTGGGGGATTTAGTTTCTCTGGTTTGCAGATGTGCCGACAGAGGTTGTATCTTGTAATCTCTTATTTATATTAATAGAAATATCTTTTCCTGTCCAATAATGTGTCTTTGAATGAATATTTTATCCATTGGATTATGTCAAATGCTTATACATTATCGATTATATATGCTAGAATAGATCTAACACCATGATATATAGAATGCTTGTATTGTTTACTTGTTGTTGAGGAAGTAATCTATCAATTCAAGATGAAGTTGGAAAGTTCAACAGGGATCTACTTCAACCGTCCAGAATAAGGTACGAGGTTGGATCCTTTAGTGTTAGACATTTAATTTCTATTACATATTGGAAAGGATTGATTTCTGGAGTCAAGCTGTCTGTTGTGGTACCCCAAGCCATAGGAATTTCTCTCCGTAACAGAATCGGTGACTCCGTTGGGGATGTTCCTTGTTTTTATTTGGGGTTTGCGGACACAATGGGCTTGATATTATTGACTTTATCTTTGTTTCTCCTTGTTTTTGTGTTGCATTTTATAGTATGTTCATCCAGTGACACTCCCCTTTAGTGGTTTGACCCTTGGCCTACTTCTTACCACTGCCTTCTCTATATAAACAGGTTTTTGGCCAAAATTCATGTACATACGTGGATTTTGGGCCAAAAGTCGCGTATACACATAGTTGTTTGGCCAAAATCGGCATATACACACAGGTTTTTGGCCAAAAGTCATGTATATACGTAGCTGTTCTTTAAATAGTCGCGTACATCCCCACTTTTGGTGAGTTTGATGTTGTGGGAAGTTGCTGGGTGGGTTGTGAGTGTGGTTGGGTCTTCCTTGGGTCTGATGTTGTTTGTTGGATGCTTCTTTTGTGACCAGAGACCACTTTTTCATTGATTTTTCTTTGACAGTAGTTTTAGTCATTTTTCCTTTTTGTCTCGGTGTCTTGCTGGGCTTGTGTTTTATACTTGCTGCAGAGACTGAGAGTTTTAGATGACTTTTATTGCATTTTTCATTCTTTTATATTGAAAAATACAAAGTAGTTGCACTCTTAGTTGTATCTTAGATATGGATTTGAGGAGGTACTTGCATTGGATTGATTGGATGACAGTTGTGTTTAGGCTTTCATATAGGAAGGATTGCATTGGCATTCAGAAAGGAATATATATTTATGCATCTCATGTAGTGGCATACCCTATTTTTCATTTGACAAAGATTGCACTTAGCATTGTTTGTTATGGTGTGCATATTTATTTCACTACTGAGTCATAATATCATTAGTTGCATGAACATTTCCCTTAGAGTAATTACAGCCAATTAAAATAAATTCATAATAGAATGAATTACACTATTTTATCTGATAGGGTTCACCAACAAGATTAGGTTTTAGGTTCTTGGAATAGTTCATTGTGAGTAAATTCTCCAAGACCACTAAACAACAACATGTAAGTGTATATCCAGGTGAGTGTGTGAAATCCTTGGTATAACCAGTGTTTCTCAGGATCCTCCTCTCAAAAGGGAGTTAAACACGAGGCAGTGTGAGCAGTTATTGATTGGGATGACCCCTAGTCATAACTGAGTATCACCTGAGATATTTCCAGGATTGTATTCATATCTGGGGGCTCTTTTGAGAGTTTGAGACTTTGCTACCCTACCCATACGGTCAATCCCGCCTGCGACTGTCTTCCTAAGCATTCATTATATTGAGGTGACCTTAGTGGCCTTACCTAGGATATCGAGGGGGTACTTTGTAGGGGTTATTTTGCAGGTGTCCTGGCCAAGTGGAGGTTGGACAACACATTCGCTTAATGCGTTGAAGCTAAGGGCCACTATAATTGGTTACGTACCTCTGCTTGTAGTGAATGGGAGTTTCGAGCCTCTCCTAGGCGAGACATACCTACTACATTCGGGAGCTCACATATCCTCCCCTTGGTTTGCGTGTATTTTAGTTGTAGATTTTCTTAGGAGTGTGCTCTTTGTGCGCTAGTTGGCCTTTGGGATCGTTGTTACTTGAGTATATTTATGCTCTCTTGAGTTCGGGTCCTTTTATTTTTGGCATGCCTGGTATCCTGTCACCTGGCCTTGGTCCTAGTATGGATCCTAGTGTTAGACTTGGGGGCATCACAACCCCTTACCCTACTCATAGATTTGGGAGTGGTCACATTCTTCCCTCTACTCCATTTGTGGAGGATGTTGACTCCCTTCTCTCGGTCTTTACACCGGTGGTCACCCTCATGGGGGTGGTGGTGGATGCATGAACATTGGGTATACACCTTACTTTCCTTTTTATTTCCCATCGTTCACCACATTGTTTCCTTTGGGTGCAGTTGTCATGATCATTCCTCCCTATATCCTATAGTTTGGATTCTTTATTGACTATTTTGGATTGTTTTGGACTAATATGGTTGTCATGTAGGGTCCATTTTTTGTACACTCTCTCCGAGGTTTCGACTTGTTCGTGCCTATCACAGGTATTATGCCTGAACAGGAATATAGGTTAGGATGTCACATCCGCTTGCACTTATGCATTGCCTTATGACCGTTCCATCTTAACCTTAGTTTCGAACCCATTCCATGGTATCATGAAACCTTCATGCCGCTGTTAGAAGTGATACTATGTGAATGGTAGAGCTTTCCTATACATGGGTGTCCTAGTCAGCTCCCCTTTGCATTTGGCACCCATGATATGAGTCCTCCCTTAGGTCTGAGAGTCTGTTGTATAGTTTTTCCATGGCATTTTGCAAGAGCCTCATACTCCTCTTGCTCTTTTGCTGGCCTATTTCCCTCAGGACTCCCTTATGTCAAGTTGTAATTGCATTATCATAAGCTTTTCCTGCCTTATTGAGCTTTATGTTGGCTTCCCTGACATTGCGCTTCAGCCATATAGCCCAAGCTTGTCTCATGTCTAGCCATGCAGAGCCATTTTTTATATCCTTCGCAGCTTGTTTCCCTTTTACCGGGAGGGGATTTTCCCCCGAGTGTTGATATCCTACACATGTATCCTTGCATTGAGCATAGGTATGTTCCACAGCTTGGAACTAGTTTGTTTAACCTTATGACACTCACCTCCTCCTAGTATGTCACTATAAAGCCATTTTATTCTTTTTTATGCTTTTTAAACAACTGAAAAAGTCCAAAAAAATCAAAAAACCAAAAAGCCGGACAAGGAAAGATGTTATCTGTGGCAGCTATCGAGTCATGTCACCTTTGAACAGAGAACTGTATATCACATCCATTGGTTGGTTTATAGTTTGACTTTAGGAGCTGTACTCATTTATCTGAGTTTATCTCCACCGACTGGTTAAGATTCCAGTCCCTATGGAGCCTCTGTCGATGGCTCCTGTTTCACAGAGATGTCCTAGTTTTTATATCGAGTATGTGCTGCCTTTATTCAATCACCATACGCCATTATGGTCATGTTCAAAGGAAGTTGAAGCCTGAGTCGGCCATTCCTTAGTTCTCTTGACTTTGCATGTCGGCCATTCCTGGTACAGTTACTGGTTCATGCACCTTATGATCAAGTCCTTCCACATTATACAACTTTGCTGAGTACCTCGTGTTGGATGATGGGGGATGCCTTAATGCCCTCCTTCCAGCAGATTTCATCCCATTGACTTCAGATCATTTATTCTGGGATTGGAATCTAGAGTCATTTTGAGTGCCTTGAGACTTGCAGTCATCAGTGGCAGGTTCTATTACCATCAACAGTCTTTGGGAATACATCAATGTCCCTTGATCGATGGATCCTCTCAAGTGTTCAACCTCAACACATTTATTCACACTTGTTAGTTTCCACTCTAGTACCTTGATTCCCATTTTCATTATCGGTGGGTGATCTCGGGTCTGTTAACGGTATACATTAATGATTGGTAATTAGACAATGGACTACTATGTTCGACCTCGACACCTCTATTCGCATAGTAGGACATGTACTCGTAGTAGTTTGTGTAGAAGAATTTCCATATTGGTGGCATCTCTTATATGCTACCTTCTTAATCGTGCCAGTGTTCATGAGATTTCAGCTCTCGTGACTTGATTCCAGTATATGTCAGACATTTCCATCCATTATGGAGATCTTGATCTATTATATATCTTCAGCCATTATGGAGATCATGGTCCTTTTTATATCTTCATCATGGAGATTCTAATCTATGTATATTGTACGTGGCGATCACCACTTATGTGATATCTTGTATCATGCCTATTCATGGCCATTGTACTCTTATGTATCCGGGACTGCTATATGTATTTACAGTTATGTGCAAAGTTGTATTATTGTACTATGCTAATTGGGTGGCTGGTCTTCCATTTGGGATCCTTCAACACTCAACTTCTGGGATGGAATTATAATGTATTTCGGCCATTGTATGACCCCTCTGACCTCACACATTAGGGGGCATCTGTTATAGCTGATTTCACCACTCCAAGTGAATCACACTTTGTATGGCCTTCCCCTGTCCTGCTGCAGAACCCTTAGACCCCATGGACCATTTTTTGTCCTTTGATGTTTCCTTGACCATCCCTAAAAACATGTGAAAAATGATATAGGTGACTTTTAAACCTATAAGTGCGTATATATGTGGGTTTGACCACTAAAACCGCATACATCGGAATGTGTACAAAATCCAAATCCTTTTGGAGTTTTCCTTGACATGTATCTGACTCATTTAACTCTTGATCTTCCCTATGCCTTGAGATCGCTTAGATTCGACCTTTCATCACCCCTTTTAAAAGCTATATAAGGAACCCCTTGGTACATTGAAGGCATAAGAGAGAATTGAGAGCAAATAAACTATAATCCATTGTTGCCAAAACTTATGCTTGAGTCTGCATCCCTTTGTCCCTTGGAGCACTTTTGTGTTCTTCCCAAGCTTTCCTTTTTCTTGTGAGCTTTCTATCTATAGATGGAGGATTGAAGTGGTGGAGGCCCAAGTGGGGGATTCAGTTTCTCCAGTTCGCAGATGTGCCAACAGAGGTTGTATCTTGTAATCTCTGATTTATATTAATAGAAATATCTTTTCCTGTCTAATAATGTGTGTTTTAATGAATATTTTATCCATTGGATTATGTCAAATTCTTATACATTATCAATTATATATGCTAGAATATATCTAACACCATGATATATAGAATGCTTGTATTGTTTACTTTTTGTTGAGGAAGTAATCTATCAATTCAAGCTGCAGTTAGAAAGCTCAACGGGGATCTACTTCAACCGTCCAGAATAAGGTACGAGGTCTGATCCTTTAGTGTTAGACATTTAATTTCTATTGCATATTGGAAAGGATTGATTTCTAGAGTCAAGCTGTCTATTTTGGTACCCCAAGCCATAGGAATTTCACTCCATAACACCTGTACTATATGATGTACTCAAACATTGTAAAGGAGCTAGTGTTCCAGTATATTGAACATAGCATCCTCAAATATGACTTTGTATATGACATTATTATGTATTTGTTTCAGGTACCACCTTTGCTCCATTGGATTTATGAGTTCTCCAAAGATAATGATTATAATGTATTTCATCCATTGCTTCCCTCTGACCTCACACATTAGGGGGCATCTTTTATCAACCCAAATGGCACTTCTCCGTCCAAGTGTCGACACTTCATATGTTGGTACACAAAAGGACACTTATGGATTGAAGGTTCCCTAAACACTATAAATGGGAATTACATGAGATGCATTCACTATCCAACCAGCTTGCCATTTTACCTTTCTATATGTTGATTGTCATACGTGACTATCTCTACAGCAACTCGCGTACATATGTGACTATATCCATAGCATCCCGCATAATGTATGTGAGTATCTTCATTGCAACCCGTGTACAGATCTGTATGCGGGTATCCCTTATAGCAACTCGCCTGCCATACATGGGTTTCCAGTATCAATACTCACGTACACATCCATTCGACATTAAAAATAATAAAACACAATTAATGGAGATTTGTTGACCCTTAATCATTAACCAACTCAACTATCTCAACCTCCTCAACCTTTGAAACTGCTCTATTTCCCAAAGTATAAATAGAGGCCTTGGGGAGGGCATTAATCAATGAATCTTGGAGAGCAAAGTTATGCTGGTGGTATATCTTCAGAAGTCTTTGGAGAAGCAGAACTCAGAATCCTTTGGTTGCAGAGGAGTCCTTGTCTCAGGTGTTGGGTTGTACACTTATATCATTCACTATTGTTAATAAAGAGAATTCTTCTTCCAACTTTGTGTTGAGTCTCTTTCATGTATCATGGTTTGATGAATATTTTATATTAAGAACTTTATATATTGTTTATATAATCTATCATATGTACATGTATAATATTGTACTTAGAGAATTTTCCCTTTGCAAGTGAAGGAGGTGCATCCCTGAAAGATTTGGAGAGGAGCAGAGCAGGAGAAGACAAAGCTTGGATCAATTGTCGTTAATCGGGTGAGTTCAACATTTCTTCCTATTCCTTTTTTGTACTTTAAAGCTGATTGCTGCAAGTTTTAGAAGTAATTTGGTAACCCCAGACCCTAGGTTACAAGGGTGTTTATTCCTGTACAACAAGGGGTTCCCACTCTGTCGACACTCGAATTGTCACGATATCCCTGAGCACCAGCCCAGACAGTTTTTACCCTGTCTAGAAACACCCACGAAGCAGATGAAGTCTCACCCGAGATGTTCAATGGAGGGCTAACGGAAAATTGGTTCTGTCAACCCTCCATCGAACATCTCGGTTGAGACTTCATCCACTTCGCAGGTGTTGCTGGACAGAGAAAATTCTGTCTGGGCTGGTGCTCATGGAGATCGCAGCGAGTCGAGTATCAACAAAGTCGGAACCCCTGTCGACTGGGTTTTGTTGGCTGGGTTCACGCCAACAAATTTAATCATTATCTCCTTCTATCTCTTTCATCCATTATGCTTATATTCATAATTATTCTTCTATTTATAGGCTTGTCCCTTTACATTCATGGTCCACTTCTAACTAACTCCTAACTAATTCTACCAACTAATGACAATTATCCACAAAATATGGTAAAAAGTACAAAAATTTACATAAAATATTCAAAATAGTCTATTTTCCATCTTGCATGCCATCTTTCACTTACGCAGCATCCGCGATGCCGTGCAATTGACTTGTCCAAAACCCCTTTCCATCACTTACTTACTTTCATAAGATTGTCAAAGCTTAAGTGCCCATCCTTCTATGCCACAACCAAATTTCATTAATCATACTCATGTAGCATTGTCCTTCATTTTCTAGGATGTATACATTA
Source organism: Pseudotsuga menziesii (assembly GCA_001517045.1). NCBI lineage: Eukaryota > Viridiplantae > Streptophyta > Pinopsida > Pinales > Pinaceae > Pseudotsuga > Pseudotsuga menziesii. Next base: position 34,557 of record LPNX010180746.1, on the reverse strand, counting down.
CTTGAATTTTTTACAGCAGTCCCAACAAGTATTCCCGAGCCCTTTTTCTGATTTCACATTTCTCAATGTCAAAAGTGCATATGTGCCCTTGATCACATGTTTTACTTACACTGAAGAGATTAGTATTTAGGTATTCCATTAGCAATACATTTTCATATTTGATCTTATTATTGATAGTCATTGTACCTTTTCCAATTACTTTGGAAGACATTATCTCCAAAAGTGACTTTTCCCTTATTATCTTTTCTTAGGATTATGAAATTTTTTGGATCTCATGTCATATGTTTTCAACACCTACTATCAATATTCCATAGATTTTTATTTTTTCTCACACATAGAGAAATCATGGATTCTTCCTCATGTTTCTTTTTCTTCCAATCCTTTCTCTGTTTTTTGTCTTAAAACGTTTTTGTAGCATCCTTCTCTCTAGGAGTAATTATTTTACAATCTCTTTCTATATGTCCATGTTTATTACATTTGTAACACTCTATTTCATATCTTTGAAGAGGTTAAAAAGAGTTATGGTTTCTTAGTTTGGGTTTGTTACTAGATACATTCTTCTTGTAGTCACGAAAAATTTCCATATGCTCTGCAATTTAGGGCTTTATGACCAAAATTATTACAAGAGCAGCAATGACCAAAAAATATCTATCGATATCTACTTGGCATTCGTATTCTAGGAATCGCATTAGTTCTATCTTTATCATGAGAGGATGGAGCATATTTCGTGCTTTATTCCTTTTTAATTTGACTCTTCAATGCAACAACATAGCCTCTTTTGTTTCTACTTTGGTTTGTAAAGGAGGAATGTTCTGGCTTCTTTTCTTTGTCATATCCTAATCTATATTTATCTCTTGATAGCCTTTGGATACTCAAGATGTCATCTAAATTCTTTGAACTGTTTTCAATTTTTGACTTAATAGATTCTTCATCAAACTTCTTTCTAAGGTGCATAACATCTTATTCAATCCTTTCATATTCGTGTATCCTCTTTTTGAGCTGAAAATCTAGGTCCTCTTCAATCGTCTTGGCCTCTTAAATCTGGGTCTTCAAGTCACTAATGATTTGGTTTGATTGTTTGTTATGTTTCCTTAATTTTTCAAGTTCTTCAAGAGCACTACTGAGTTCATATTTTAGGTTTACTTCTCCTTCCTCATCTTATTTACCATTTTGAGCTTGAGTTTCTATTCCCATGAATATAATTTCTTCGTATTCACTTATCTCTTCATCTTCAGTGTCTTCCTTGGAATATAATTTTTTCTCCTTTTTCTTAAATTTATTTTGGTACATGGCCTTACTCTTTTGATATTTCATATAATAGCAAGTTTCTTCATAAGCATCACTATATTCTTGTTTTGGGTAAGGACACTTTGAGGTAAAGATGACCAATCCTTCCATAGTTAAAACACTTCAAGAGTAGCTTTCCATTGAACTTTCCAGTACCTCTCTCAAGTTTCTTGATAAAAAGAGATTCTTCATCATCTAGGTTCTCTGATTGGTTCTTGGATAAGGATTTAGACTTCTTTGGATATTTTGAGGATTTAAATTCTACTTCTTTATTTGATGATCCATCTTGTCATGTCCTCATCTCATAGGAAATAGAGATCCCATGTAGTTCATCTATTGTCATGCGTTCAAGATCATCTCATTATTATAGAGTGGACACCTTTGAGTCATACTTCATTGGTAGGGTTCTTAGTACTTTTTCAATGACTTATCTCTCCTTTTCTCATATCCCTCCCTTGAGGGGACCTTGAAAGTGTTGACCTTGTCAAGTGTCAAGGGGTTAAACATTTAATTAATTAATGATCCCTAGGAATTTTGATTACTTAAAATTGTGGAGGCATGTAATTTCTAAATTCATGTTATTTGTAATTAGTTGATTACTATGAAAAATAATTAATGGTGGAAATGAGTTGTCAATGAAGGGGGGTTCATTAGGAAACCTTCCTGGGATGGAAAAATGGAAACAATGCAAAAGAAGGAAAAAGAAACATGTCATAGAAAAGATAGAAATTATCCAAATTAGTTTCCAATTTGGTGCAAGGATGAAAAGCAAGGAAAGATTACCTTATGCACAAATTTGTTAATTACTCAAGGAGGGAGTAGTTTCTATTTTGGACTTAAGGATACAAACATGGAAACATTTACTAAGATTCATACTTGATATTTTTCTCAAGGAGGTCAAACTTCCACTTTGGGTTAAGTTATACAAACAAGGAAACTTCATTTGCAAACCAAAATTGCTAATCCCATCAAGGAGGGCCACTCATGGCTTAGGAACAGTATTGGAAAGTGGGTTACTTGTTCAATAGGTGAAGGAATTGCTCAACAAGTCACCCAAGCTCTACTTAAAGGAATTTCCAACTCCAATATTCATTTGGGTTAATGTATGTTTTGTAGTTAATTGAAGCTTAAGATTCATTTCTGAGTAGTGATCCTCAGTCTCTTGGGTGATGTGCCCCAAGTCCCTTGTTACCCTTCTCCCTTCTTCTTCCCTTCTCATTGCAACTTGTATTGGATCCATGGAGAATCTCTCATCCATTAATTGAGTGTTATTGTTGTTAGGATTATTAATCCTCCCTTGACCATACTGTCTATTAGATGAATTAGCCTAACTTGGGAACCTTAATTAATTAATTGGGTCCACTAGTACCGTTGAGTCCACTTTGCATAATGGGGACACATGTACCAATAAATGGAGTGTGGGGAACACTAATAGAATTTAAATGCCACTTACTTAATGTGCATGCATCAATTTGGGCACCTCCTAGACCAATTCCTACATTTTAGGAGCCCCTGGGAGTCCTGACACCAACCTACTTCAATTTAAAGAGTTAGCACTAGTTAGTCTCAGTTAGCCCTCAGTTACTTTCTGTTAGTTCTCAATAAGTTAGCTAGTGCATGTATTCCATGGATAATGAATGGATGCATGTGGAGTAGGAACGTTTTCCCACGTACCACACTCACTTACATTGAGTTAACTAGCTGTCAATGTTTGTTTGAGTTGGTTGGACATCTGGGAGTTGATTTTTTACTCTGATAGTGATTGAGATACCATGAGTTAGAGATTTAGTTAGATACATTCATATCCACTTGGGAGATTCGAATTCATACCCCATGCATTTGAATTATTCGTATGTAAACTATTGTAACACCGGATATTATGATTGTGAATGATATTGTAAATTCTTGAGAAATACTTGTCAGTTTCCTGTGTGGTTTGTTTTGTTCAGTTTGTATCTTCATTCTCCATTATTTTGCTGTAAACATTATTAGAACTATATTATTGAATATGTAAATGGAATTCAAATTCTAATATGGTATCAGATCCTTCTCAGTCAGGTTTCATGCTTGTTTCTCCCCATCGAACATCAGAAGTAGTCGGGTTTCCACAAAAGTCCCCTATGATGATTTGCTAGCTCTGGATTTATTCAAAGCAGTGGAGAGGGCGTGACAGAACCTGAAAATATGTTCATGTCGAGAGGAAAAGCATGATTCTAATAGATCAAATATGTTTTATTGTTTTGCAGTGATATTTTAAAGGTTCAACATCATATGGATTCAATATTATCAAATCATGTTCTTACTCCATCCACAAGATATTCAGAATGGAAGTCAAAGATGATTGCATCTCTGAAGAAACAAGGTCTCTATGAGGTATCTATGGGACTTGGTAAAGAGTCTTATGAATATGAGAAACACTGGATAAATGACAGTGATAGAGCTCATGGAGAAATATGTGATATTTTTTCTCGAAGCTTTCTTATAGACCTTATTGAGTTTGCATAATACCCAAAGGATATCTGGATAGAACTGGATAGAATCTTTGGGAAGTGCAATGAGGATTGTTATAGAAATATGGGGAGAAAATTCAGAACCAAAAAATTTCTTTACTAAAAATTCTCAGCCTCTACTCTCTCTGATGAAGTTCTTCAAGATGAAGAAGAAGCATAATCTTCCTCACAATCAATTTGAATTGAAGAAAGTCTCCTTGGAGTGACTCCTTATCCTATTGCTCCGCAAGTGTATGAGATATTTGATATCTCATCTCCTCACATGGATGATCTAGAAGAATACATTTGAATATCTATTGCTGAATAAAATATCTCCTTCCATTCTATGCAAAAAGTCTCTAGTGATTCTTCTATTATAAATTATGTGCATAGTTTACCGGTGATTTCTCCAGGAAAGGGTGAGGAATTTGATTTATTTGTCTCTGATGATGTTGTTGGTGTGCAGATAAGTAATTCTTTGGATATTTTGGAAATAATATCATATTATATGAGTGATCCATTTACTCTCATTTATTTAGAGCTTCCAACAAATTCCTACATGATTGCATGCACCGATACTCGGGGTTTTGAACAACGGAATATCTGTGTATCTAGCATCTCAGTCGAGCACACTCTTGGATATGATATGGAATTTATTGGATATGATATGATATTATTTGGATCTGATCTGATATTACTTGGTTCTAGGTTTTAAGATATTTTAGTACCACTTGTAGTTGTTCTCATCAATTTTGGTGTAAATAAACAAGTACCAAAAATATCTTTCAAAAATTTTGAAGAAGGAGAAAACAGTGCATCTACCAGCTCGGTGGAGCACACTCCTGGATCAGATATGGAATTTATTGGATATGATATTATATTACTTGGTTTTAAGGTTCAAGAGATTTCAGTACCGCTTGTAGTTGTTCTCATCAATTTTGGTGTGAAGAAACAAGTACTAAAAATTTCTTTCAAAAGTTCTGCAGGGGATTTGATGTCAATTTTCTCTCATGAGTTTGCTAATATTATATTTTATAAATATTTGGATATTTTGGAAATAATTTTAGGTTTAGGATTGATCCATTCACTCTCATTCATCTTGAGCTTCCAACAAATTTCTACATGATTGGATGCACCGATATTCAGAATTTTGAAGAAGGAGAAAATTGTGCATCTACCATCTCGGTGGAGCAAACTCTTGGATCTGATATGAAATTTATTGGATCTGATATGATATTATTTGGATATGATATGATATTACTTATTTCAACATTTTAGGTTCATGATTGTTGGGAAAAATATCGTCTTTAATATTTTACCTAATATTTAATTATCGACTGGGGTTTGTAATGTTGGAGTTGCTAAAAAATACATGCGAAGGAAGAAGGATTCCTAAGGTGTCGTGGCAATATTTTATCAAACATAAATCAAAATATATTTTTTGAAATAAGAAGCAAAGACTCCTAAAGATTCAACAGTTAAGAATATTAAGCTAGAAGACTAGACTAGTGTAGTATCCAGTTATACTACTCTAATTTATACATACTTGATGCAAAATAAAAACAAGATAACAAACTACCACTTAAAACCTATTCTACTACTTTAAACAACTTTGGAAACTAAATATACAAAGAAATACTTACAGCATTACATCAACTAGAAGATGGAACTAAGCATATGCATGGCACTTCAGACTAATTCCACTCTCCTAGATTGTTTTGGGGATAAGCATTTACAGTGACTGGGATAGGGGTAGGAGGAGAGTAAAAGTGGCTTTCAAAGGAAGTATAGAAACTAAAGGGAATTAATTCTAACTTTACTTCTATGAAAATATGTAAACTAAGGAATGTCTAGTTGGAAGTAATGGTAAACATAGTTCTTTTATATCATGGACACTTATAAAAAATGCAAAAGAAAAAACCTAACTAAGGAAACCTGATGATCATCTAAATTCTTATTTAATAACCATCTGATCTGAAAATAACAACTTCTATTGGTGACCGATCAATATATCTACCAACTTATGATTAACTTTAAATCACATGTACAAGAATTTAATGAATTCAAGCTAATATAATCATATCGTAAAAAGAATTACAGGCTTAGTAAATACTCTAAATGATTTAATCACATACTCTAAAAAGAAGTATAATTACTGTTTAACTATCCTTAATACAAACCTACTCAAAGAACTGAAGAAATAGACCTAAATTATGTAAAATATGCTAAGAACTTTATGAAAGACTAAACAACAGGTTGAAATGGTAGTCTATATAATAAGCCAAACAGTCTGTCTATATGACAGTCTGTATACAAAAATACCTAAAACTTTACAAAATTAATTACTCTAGATGATTTTGGCCAGCTGACCTATGTCTATGATAACTAGGATGTAAATACAAGAGGTTAAATCTATTTAACAACTAATTCACATATAATTTACAATTCATAACTCAAACCTATTTACGCTACAAGATACTACAATTCATAATTTAAAAGCATTACTACCTAAAGATTTGAAAGGAAACTAGAGATTGAATAAATTCAAAACATACTAAGAACTAAGAGAATTGAAACTAACTATGATGAAATTCTACAATATTGAAAGAAATTTTAATCTATTATCATTGAATTAACTAATAACTAGAAATACATCAAAAGAATTACAATCCAGTTTATATGCAAATGCATCAAAAGGAAGTTTACAGTCTAATCTATAAGGAAAGGAATTCAATCTAGTCTGTATGCAAATGCAAAAAGTAATTCATAGTCTAATCTATATGAAAAGGAATGACAACCTAGTTTGTATGCAAATACAAGAAGGAATTCACAATCTAATCTATATACAAATGCATTAAAAAGAAATTACAATCTAGTCTAATAAACTGGAAATGTAACAAAAGAAATTGCAATCTAATCTATATGCAACCGGTTGCCAAAAATAAAAGAATATATAAGCATCATAATATTTAAAATGGATTCTAAACTACAAGCATCATAAGACTAGAATGAAACCTAAGCTATAGGAAATAATATAAACAATTGCAAAAATGAAATTCTATGAATAAAATTATGCTAATTATAAAAAGGAAAGAGACTATACGAAAGATAAAGACTCTGAATGGAGGGGGGCCCTCCCAGCAAACAGAGTCACAGCCTGCTAATGGAACATGATCGTAAACAGTATGACAACACTTTCCAATAAAAATAAATAGAGTCTGAATTACATAAACTGGCTGAGCTAAAAACTACTTCTACTTAACCCCCCTCACATACAAGCATTCATATATATATATATATATATATATATATATATATATATAGTTTTGAGAAGGTGAGAAATTCAACCCTTTAGTGGTCGACTGCTCTTCTAGGATTGGTCAACCATTATTACAATTAATTGCTTTAATGCCAACACATAGTCGCTCTCCTCCCTTGTCGTGAGTTGGTTTCCATCAGGCGTGAGGTAGGTCCCCTTCTCTAGCGTTGTGATGTATGATGGCAACCTTCTAGAATGAGGCTCGTGCTAACGCTTCAATAGTTGGACATTCGGTGGTTTCCAGACCACTCCATGCTTAAATGCTGGAGAATCAATCAGTTTGAATGCATGGTTGGTTCGGCGAGTTATATGATGAGCTAGATATTCTATGCACATATCTATTCGAGCGTGTGTCTGTATGTAGAATTCACCCAAGAAAACATGCTCTGCAATCCACAAATGCGTTTGTTAATGGTTACATCAAATAATCATCGAATTTACTCATTAAAATAGTAAAATAATCAAGAGTGAATCAATCTTCAAATAAATCAAAATAAGATCATACCTTAAGCGAAAAGGTAGTCTGTGTGATGAAAAGATGCCAAAATGACAACAAAATATGCATTTATACATAGGGCTTTTAGCTCAAAAAGGGTAACAAAATGGGGCTCAACATACCCCCAAACCAAAAGGGTGTCAGGTCCCACTGGTACAAGGTATAAGATCTCATTGGGAAGAAGGCAGAGCTGCGCTAGCAGCTGCCTTCGACCTTGTTGAGAAAGCGGGTGGCTTATACTTCTACTTTTTAGCTTGTGCTTTCAAGAGAGAACGCCTTGCGCTCTAGTCCCTTTGTGTTGTATTGACAGTCTTATGCAGATATTCCATAGCCTTAATCTGTAGCCATAACAGTTTATTTTCTTCTCACAGCTCTGAGCTTAGTTTGACATGCACTTCATTTTGTTGCATCGATTGTGTTAACTCATAGGTTAGTTGTTCTATTGTTGGTTGTAGTGGTTGACATGGTTCTGGGGACTGGTTACAATCTTGTAGAGGGATATCCTCTTTGGTCGGCACTTCAACATCAGCACCTGGAGCTTCACTAACAGGTTTTAAATCCTGAATGGGTGTAGAAGCATCTTCATGAGAAATGTCTTTCAGAAAATCGACAGAAAGGTTAGCCAACGCGTATAAAGGTGAATATGGATCAGGCATATGTGTTTCAATCAGACTATCTAGATGGTTTCTCTGTATGTTGGGCTAGACACTAGATTGTACGAAGGGCTGGGCACAGGGCTGACGATTGGTCTATGGAAATTCCACCTTCCGTTTCCTAGTTCAGGGTCATGATAGAGGTATGAATTCAGTAGGAACAATAGGGGAAGACTGTGTATATGGGCTTACCTCTGATACATCATCATCTAGATGAACTATGTTAGGTTTTTTCTTCCCTATTGATGGAGATGTACTAGACTCTTGGCCATGATAATATCGAGGGCACTTGTGAATATTCAATTGAGGGTTAAGGACCTTGAAAAAAAAAGTATCCCATGTCTAGTTTCGGTCTTTAAGCTGATCGACGATGAGAACTTTTATGATGCTATGGTGGTATAGGATGTTTTTGGGATGGAGGGTGTTCTTCTGAACCAAATTAGACATCTTTTCAAGACTCCACATAAATAAAAATGGGAAATTCAGGTATTTCTGATCCACAAAGTAAGCTAGTAGATGCAGATGACAAGATTTAAAAACGTTGAACTTACCTTCGCATGTGAATAGGTGGATAATAACTATCAATGGATCGAGATATTTTGGTTTGATCCACCTGTGATGATAGCCTTTGCTTCCTGATACATGACAAAATTTAGGTTTCAATACAAAATTTTGCGACGCTCTAGGGATGAACCAATGCTTATGCCAATGTTCTCCCTCTTGAGCAAGCTTGGTGGCCTAGGCTATTGACTCCTCAGTGACCTGAAAAACTAAATGGTTGAGCCTCGCTTCTCTCCCATCAAAGCCCATTGCAAACAACAATGATATTTCCTCGTCAAAACCCTGGAACTAATGTATGAAAGGATTCTATCCTGCGCGAAAGAAGATTTCACGACAGTCTCTAAATTTGGGTATCTGGAAGAGGTCGTGATAACTCTCTAGTTCGAAATGGTTTGGCATGGTGAAGCCAAGGTGATGAAATAGGGATCTACGAGAAATATGGAGAAAAATATGGGGATAGGATTCTACAGTAATAACGGTCATAAGAAAACAATGGAAGGGATTCGCATCACATTTAAAGCATGCCATGTTCAGTCGATCAAATGATCGTGTAGCCAGCTTGATGTATTTTGGATGACCGTGCCATTATGACAGCCCTTAAAACATGTGCCATCAAAATGCAATTTCTAATGAGTTCATAAGGTTTTTAGTTCGTTCAACCCTATCCAAAGTTTAATTTGGACAGGTTGAACATCAAATTATGCAAACATATGACCATGCTCATTACCATAATCCCAATTTTAATGAATTGATCATCTAACTGCTTATGCATATGAATGAAACATATTTAGCAGTTTATACATGTGAATGAAAAATGAGATGAGGTGGTGGCATCATAGTAATGATTAGAAAGTACCCTAAAATATTTTCAAGCCTATATGAGGACAAAACGAAATCATATTAGATCGAGATTGTACCAATTCATGAGTCAAAATTTAGTGAAAACCACCCTTATGGATATGATTTTTAATAATGATGATATGACTTAGCCAAGTCAAAAATTAAGCAAGCTTTAATCATAGGAAAAATATCATCGTGCATATTCAGAACGTCATTTGGATTTTCATTTAGGCCATTATTCAACCCTTCAGACGATCCTTCGTATAATCCTTCATATTTCCTGTAAGAAAATAAGTTTTGCTTGATCAGTTCAGAGTACTGATAATCATAGATTTTCTAAGCTTTGAATCTACAAGGAGGTGACATAAAAACAATTATTTTAAACCTTTTAATTGTACTTCCATGATTGTTAAATTGTCATTTTTATAAAGGACAGATAGTTTGATACTCCCCTCCAAACCAAAGATATGGCGTGTCCATAAGCCATACAAGAAAATTTAGCAGTTTCCAAAATAAGATAAGAAAGTCCAGTCATGCTATGATAGGTAGGTAACAGAAAGGAAAAATTAACACATGCATGGAAGGATTTAGATCGATACATATAAAAATTGTGCTCAAATATGAAAATTCATTTTTACCATGTAATGAAGAAATAAAGGAATAATCATAGGGAAAACTAGTCATTCTTGCCTTGTTGTAAAGATATCTTTCCCCCTAAAAATTTTGAGCTTTTCGTCGGATTTGTAAGAATCTACTACTATGGGTCCCATTACTAGGATAAATGGATCCTAGTTATTGATTGAATTCCGATTATCAGATTAGAAATCCATCTTACAGTGATTCTTTAATGGCATAAAAAACAATAGGCCTAAGCATATTTTATTGTTAACACATGTGCCTAGAGGTGCATTAACCAAGCTCTTTTACCTGATATTTCCTCGCTTCCAGCAAGCCTGTTCAGTACCCTGATGGGTTTATCTTGGTACCATGCAAGCACAGCCCCATTTCTAGTGAGCTTGTTCAGTACCCTGACGGGTTTACTTGCATTGATCGAATTTTCTTATTGCTAGATTGTTACTTAGCATTGACCCGCTACCAACAAGCCTATTCAGTACCCTGGTGGGTTTGCCTCATATAAATATAGGAATTCAATGGGTACTAGAGTGTGTTAAGCCCTGCTAGACACATGAGTAAAAAACTTCATAAAAATGGCCATAATCATAGATCATGTCAAAAGAGAATAACTCAAAGGTGTTCCTGGGCCTTTTAGTCCATCTTCTTTATAAAAGATAACATTTCCCATAAGCATAAATTCCACTTATCCTAGAGTGTTCTCAAAAATATTTTAAGGGTCAAGCTTTGATAACAAGTGTAGATGTACTAGTAATCCCTAGGTATTAAAAATCTTGAAGAACATGATGATTGAAATAATTCTTTTGAGCACTTTCTTAAAGTAACCAACAATGTACACATCTGAATCAAACCATCATGTATAAAAAAAATCATTTAAAATAAATGGTCTGAGAATCAAATTTTAGAATCACAACTAGTGTTTTTAGAGAACTTTTAGATAATGACTTATAGAAAAGATCCACCTATAATTAAATTTCAAAACCATTTATTAGATGATTGGTTTTATTTAAAAACATAGAAGAAGAGTCTCCTAGAGTTAGACATGACTCCTATTTATTCGAAAAACATATCTACATATGTACAAATGATAACAACCCTAAGTAAATTTTAAGGATCAGGTAAAGGAGAAAGAGTGTTCAAGGAAGGAGGATAAGGTTCTATTCTAGCAAGGTTCACCCTGGTCCCCTGAGGAAAAAGATGATGTCCTGTACAAATATGACATGTGGAAATTTTGAATGGACATTCTTGTGGGAGATTTTTAGCTTTACATTTCAAACAGAAGATGGTCCTTGCTGATGACTCTTCTTTCTTTTTCTTTGGGTGAGTTGGGTTGCTGAAAGGATGCTTTTTCTGAGGTGAGACTAAGGTGTCCTAGTTTCCTTTTTTAGGGGATATATTCCTCCTATTGGTCATGCTCCTATTATACCCTATAGGAGAAGTAGACTCTACTTTGGGTGTTCCAATTTGTGAAATTATAGAGTCGTTGAGGAGTTCTTTTATTTAGACAGGGTCAACCAAGTTCAGGTCTCCTACTAGATAAAAAGTTGTATTGGGATGCTTATATATTTTTAATGATTGATCTCTCGAAATATTTTCAAGAATGAGATCCTCAAATATTCCTGCCAAAATATCATCCATGACTTCTCTCATAAGACTTATTAAAAGAGTCTCCTTAGACCTCCAGGTAGATAAATTCCTATGGGTATATCTTAGTATATTTTCACTAAGTAAATGGTGGGGAGATATATGTCCCTGTAATAGTTATTTAAACACAACTTTACTATATAATCTAAACACACTTAAGAGAAATAACTCAAGCTTTGCATAGTGAACCCACTAAAAGTGGATGCATCAGGCTGTCACACTATGAAAATTCCGTAGTGAAGTCGTCTTTGCATCTTATCATTTCCCCTCCCCCTTACTGTATAATGTGAAGGAAACCTATCTATCCTTATCTACATAGACTCTGTTCATGAAGAACAAATCTTAAAGGAAAACCTAGATTATTTCTACTGCTGGGTTTGGGGGTGCTTGTTATAACAGATGCGTAGGTTCTTACCTCCCATCTTAATGCTCCCCCGCCACCAACCTATCACTAATATTTATAAGCAAATTCTATTTTTATACCTTATAGAACAAATCCCCATAAACGACACCAAAATGTTGGGAAAAATATCGTCTTGAATAGTTTACCTAATATTTAATTATCGACCGGGGTTTGTAAGCTTGGAGTTGCTACAAAATATATGTGAAGGAAGAAGGATTCCTAAGGTGTCGTGGCAATATTTTATCAAACATAAATCAAAAGATATTTTTTGAAATAAAACTCAAAGACTCCTAAAGATTCAACAGTTAAGAAGATTAAGCTAGAAGACTAGACTAGTGTAGTATCTAGTTATACTACTCTACTTTATACATACTTGATGCAAAATAAAAACAAGATAACAAAATACCCCTTAAAACCTATTCTACTACTTTAAACAACTTTGAAAACTAACTATACAAAGAAATACTTACATCATTACATCAACTAGAATATGGAACTAAGGATATACATGGCACTTTAGACTAATTCTACTCTCCTAAATAGGTTTGGGGACAAGCATTTACAATGACTGGTACAGGGGTAGGAAGAGAGTCAAAGTGTCTTTCAAAGGAAGTATAGAAACTAATGGGAATTAAGTCAAACTTTACTTCTACGAAAATATTTAAACTAAGGAATCTCTAGTTGCAAGTAATGGTAAGCATAGTTCTTTTATATCATGGACACTTATAAAAAATGCAAAAGAAAATACCTAACTAACAAAACCAGATGATGATCTAAATTCTTATTTAATAACCATCTAATCTGAAAAGAACAACTTCTATTGGTCACCGATCAATATATCTACCAACTTATGATTAACTTTAAATCACATGTACAGGAATTGAATGAATTCAAGCTAATATAATCATATGGTAAAAATACTTAAAGGCTTAGTAAATACTCTAAATGATTTGATCACATACTCTAAAAAGAAGTATAGTTACTATCTAACTATTCTTAATCGAAACCTACTCAAGGAACTGAAGAAACAAACCTAAATTATGTAAAATATGCTAAGGACTGTATGAAAGACTAAACAACAGGTTAAAATGGCAGTCTGTATAATAAGCCAAACAGTCTATCTATATGACAGTCTGTATACAAAAATACTTAAAACTTTACAAAATTAATTACTCTAGATGATTTCGGCCAACTAACCTGTGCCTATGATAGCTAGGATGTAAATACAAGAGGTTAAATCTATTTAACAACTAATTCACATATAATTTACAATTCATAACTCAAACCTATTTACCCTACAAGATACTAGAATTCATAATTTAAAAGCATTACTACCTAAAGATTTGAAAGCAAACTAGAGTTTGAATAAATTCAAAACATACTAAGAACTAACAGAATTGAAACTAACTATGATGAAATTCTATAGTATTGAAAGCAATTTTAATCTATTGTCATTGAATTAACTAATAACTAGAAATACATCAAAAGAATTACAATCCAGTTTATATGCAAATGCATCAAAAGGAAGTTAACAATCTAACCTATATGGAAAGGAATTCAATCTAGTCTGTATGCAAATGCAAAAAGGAATTCACAGTCTAATCTATATGAAAAGGAATGACAATCTAGTTTGTATGCAAATGAAAAAAGGAATTCACAGTGTAATATATATGCAAATGCATTAAAAAGAAATTACAATCTAGTCTAATAAACTAGAAATGTAACAAAAGAAATTGCAATCTAATCTATATGCAACCGGTTGCAAAAAATAAAAGACTATATAAGCATCATAACATTTAAAATGGAATCTAAACTACACAAATCATAAGAATGGAATGAAACCTAAGCTACTGGAAACAATATAAACAATTACAGAAATGAAATTCTATGAATAAAATTATGCTAATTATAAAAAGGAAAGAGACTATACGAAAGATAAAAATTCTGATTAGCGGGGGGGCCTCCTAGCAAACAGAGTCACATCTTGCTAATGGAACACAATCGTAAATAGTATGACAGCACTTTCCATTAAAATAAATAGAGTCTGAATTACATAAACTGGATGAGCTAAAAACTACTTCTGCTTAACCCCCCTCACATACAAGTGTTCATATATATATAGTTTTGAGAAGGCAAGCAAGTCGACCCTTTAGTGGTTGACTTCTCTTCTAGGATGGTTCAACCATTATTACACTTCATTTCTTTAATGTCAACACACAGTCGATCTCCTCCCTTGTCGCGAGTTGGTTTCCATCAGGCGTGAGGTGGCTCCCCTTCTCTAGTGTTGTGATGTATGCTGGAAACCTTCTAGAATGAGGGACTTGCTAATGCCTCAACAGGTGGAAATTCAGTGGTTTCTATACCACTCCATGTTTAAATGAGGGAGAATCAATTAGTTTGAATGTGTGGTTGGTTCGGCGAGTTATATGACGAGCTGGATATGCTATGCGCATATCTAGTCGAACATGTGTCAGTATGTAGAATTCACCCAAAAAAACATGCTCTGCAATCCACGAATGCATTTGTTAATTATTACATCAAATAATCATCGAATTTACTCATTAAAATAGTAAAATAATGAAGAGTGAATCAATCTAAAAATAAATCAAAATAAGATCATACCTGAAGCTGAAAGGTAGTCTGTGTGATGAAAAGATGCCAAAATGACAACAAAATATGCGTTTATACATAGGTTTTAGGCTAAAAAAGGGTAACAAAATGGGGCTCAACATTGAGCCTTCAGTACTTCTTGTAGTTGTTCTCATCAATTTTGGTGTGAAGAAACAAGTACCGCAAGTCTCCTTCAAAATTGCTACTAGGGATTTGATTTCATTCAACACTATTGGATCTGATATGGACTTATTTGGGTCTGATATGAGATTATTTAGATATGATCTAATATTTCTTGGTTCAATATTTCAATTTAATGAGCTTTCAGTACTGCTTGTAGCTGGTTTCATCAATTTTGGTGTGACAAATCAAGTACCGCAAGTCTCCTTCAAAACTGCTGCTAGGGATTTGATTTCACTTCACAGTTTTGGATCTGATATGAACCTTTTTGGATCTGATTTATTTTATGATATGATAATATGTGGTTTAGTTTTTAAGATTCAATAGCTTACAACATTGCTTGTAATGGGTTTCCTCAATTTTGGTATGACCAATCAATCACCGTAAGTCTCCTTCAATTTTGTTGTTGAGGATTCGATGTTAGTTCCCTCTTATGAGTTTTATGATATTATATTTTGTGAATTATTGGATATTTATGAAGCTATATCATATTATGGAGCTCAAGAATTCACTCTCCACAGTCTCGGGGCTTCTCTACCTTTGGTCACATGCTCGTGTCCTCACAGAACTAGTAAAGAGGAAGACATTCTGCATCCTCCTTGACACTTGCTCCGAATACTTGGGGATGATTTTACCACTCATGGTCTTCTATTCAAGGCTGTCATATATCATTTTCTTGGGTTTTCCTCGCATGGTTTGAATTCCCAAGAACCTTTTCTCTCTTTTCAAATTATTTAAGTTGCTCTACATGGTTCTGGTTTTCACCGTGCAGCTGTTTATATTTCTGATTCAGTTGAGTGCATTGTTCTTCTTCCAAAGAGGAAGATTCCTCCAGAAATAAGAACTTTGTTTGGATTCATGGGTTCACCTACACAGAACCAAGATACTACTGCTGAATTGTGCTGCAAAGAGTAGCAAAACATTAGAGGAAATTTCAAGTCAAAATGGGCCTTTTAACTTTCACTCAAATTCCATGTCATCATGTGTTAGCCAATGAAATTGATTTAAATTTGAAATACCATATAGGTATTAAACACTTTTTTAATATAAATTTGGGGATAGGTATCATAAAAAAACTACTTTTTTTGTTTCTATTTTCGACATATCTCCCCGTTTTTTTACTCATCCAACGAGCTCTCCCGATCGAAATTTAAGTAAAAACACGGGGAGATATGTCGAAAATACAAACAAAAAAGTAGTTTTTTTCTTTTCTTCCACCAAAATTAATAAATATTATTTTATTATTTTAACTATTATTTTATTAATTTTTTTTAGGAGGCCCATTTTGAGTTGAAATTTCCTCTAATGAGTTTCACAAGTTTTTTCAAAATTTGTATTCCTTCTTATTTTTTTATTTTTTATTTTTTTGGGGGGGGGGTGTTCCCATGAGGTTTTCCCTATTTCCTCCATTGTATTAAGTAGCATTATTTATTTAGATTGTATTTGGGTGACCTATGGTATTGTTACTAGGGCCCACAATTTTCCAAGATAGGATTCAGGGGGGGTGTTAGGATTATTAATCCTCCCTTGACCATACTATCTATTAGATTAATTAGCCTAACATAGCAACCTTAATTAATTAATTGGGTTCACTTGGCATAATTGGGACACATGTACCAGTCAATGGAGTGTGGGGAAAACTGCTAGAGGTTAACTTCCACTTACTATATGTGCATACATCCATTTGAGAGCCTCCTATAAAAATTCCTACATTTTAGGAGCCACTAGGAGTCCTGGCACCAACCTACTTTAGTTAGTTGTAGTTAGTACTAGCTAGTCTCAATTAGCCCTCAGTTACTTTCAGTTAGTTCTCAAATAGTTAGCTAGTGCATTTATTGCATGGATAATGCATAGGTGCATGTCGAGTAGGCACATTTTCCCACCTACCACACTTAGTTACACTGAGTTAACTAGCTGTCACTATTTGTTTGAGTTAGTTGGACATCTGGGAGTTGATTTTGGACTTGATATTGATTAAGAGACCATGAGTTAGAGATTCAGTTAGATACGGTCATATCCACTTGGGAGATTCGAATTCATACCACATGCTTTTGAATTATTCCTATGTAAACTATTGTAACACTGGATATTATTATTGTGAATGATACTGTAAATTCCTAAGCAATACTTGTCAATTTCTTGTGTTGTTTCTTTTGTTCAGTTTGTATCTTCGTTCTCCATTCTTTTGTTGTAAACATTATTAAAGCTATCTGCTTGAAGATATAAATGGAATTCAAATTATAATAATTGTATGTTCTTAAGCAATTTCCATTTTAGTGCAGCACATTAGAGTGATTGAGACACTCCTCCATTCGAATATCGAAGCTATCTTCAAGATTTCCTCTTTTTATTAGAGGTTTATGATATGAAGTGATGAAGAGAGATTGATGGATATATTCCATTAATTGAGGTTATTATCAATCCATAATATCATTCTCCTAACACTGCCAAATTTTCTGTAATGTTCTAATAGTTTTCCATTGCAATGTCTACCTCAAATTCTAGTTTTCTAGCCTTGTATTGAAGACTAAATTAATAAGTAAAGATCTGAAAATCCTGTGAGATTGGATTCAGTCATTAATGCTCTGAAATAAATTTTAATTACCTTTCTACAATTATTACATATTTTTTAATAGATGTTATTTACTTTGGAGAATCATTTCCACACCCTAGCTAGAAATGCATTGAAAAATGACTAGTTTTATATTTTGAATGAGTTCAAGGACTTAAACCTTTCGAATTTTATTTATTTCACTTATGAGCATTAATTAAATTCATATTGAACTCCTTCCATGTCTGAAACTGAGCTTTAGTAACCTTATCCATGTGTTTGGAAGTCCCAAACTCGAGCCTAGAGTGCAGTCCAAGGGACTAGTTTTCCAATCCAATGTCCTAAACTTAATAAATATGATATTTACCTGTATAATCCTTTTTATACTGTAATATAACTTTATATCAGATCCATATTCAGTTTACCCAAGCCCCTGGTCAAAAAAGACTGAAATACTCTTCCTAGTTTCACAGTTTGGCTTCCGAGAAGCGTGGAAGTAGGTTTTCGAATAGCAGATTATGAAACCTAAATGGAACCAGATATTAATGTGTTAGGAAAGAGTAAATTATCTGTCTAAAATATATTTGTTTTCTTCCCACTTCCCTCTCCCTTTGTCTGCAATTTATTACAGTGAAATACCTTAATTTCCCAAACAACAATTTACTGAATGTTTGCAAGAGTATTAGCAAAACTTTAACTTAAAAATTGCAGAAAGTTAATATTCTGATCTATACATCAGACCAGGGATATTACAGTGGTATCAGAGCACTTTCCTCCACCCATGTGGAAAGTGAGCTCTCAGTGAAGAAATTTTGCATATCAATAATTCAAGTTGCAACCGTGAGGATTGTACCAGTAGTTGAAGATGGTGACTTTGATCGATTTGTTGAAGAAGAAGAGGTGATATATCTTAATGATGGATTTCAAATGTCAGGATACCAGTATGGTTAATTTTTTTTAAATGAGTAGTATGGAGACAGAATGGTTGAACCACCAATGGCTAATCCTAAGAAGGATTTATCAAAGATCATAGATGCAAATAAAAACTTGCCCCACCGCTACAAACAGTATCTTGAGTTGGGGAAAGAGATTTGTAAATCCATTCCTTTCAAAGATATTTTTATTTCACATTTGGATTTGAGCCTAATAATTTAGATGATTACTCTTTCAATAGCAGCAAATCATCCATAGAGGAACCAAGTTGTTCCACCTCTCTTAGCAATGAGGAGGAAGAAGGAACCAAAAATGAAGAGTCATCAAATCAATCAACATGTTTAAGAATTCTAATATTATTTGTATTTTCTTCAAGAAAATTCTCCACAAGTAATGATCATAGTACCATTCAAGAAGGAGAAACCTCAATTTGTTTGAAAGAAGGTAATCCAGAAGATCTTGCTTGTTTCCCATTACTCCAAGAAGAGAATGAATATGAATGCAATTCCAGTTTCCTTGTGAGTGATCTTCAGACATATGCTAAAGATGTGGGTTCATATGGTGGTGTAAAGACATGTTTTGTATCAGATCCAAAAGAGGGATACAAATCAGATTTACATTCACCTCAGGAACCACATAACGAAGAAGAAAAGAAGGCCACACTGCTTGGGTTTGAACCAGAAAATTTGGTGGAGGAGAAGGACACCAAAGTATCTGTACAAAAATATGGGAAGATGAAGAAAATGGATGATGAAAGTTTTTATTTTTTCAGTAGCCATGTACACCCACAACCATCTGATCCATAGGGGCAAGAAAAGACTTCACTTACATATGAGAACTACAAGATGAACGACAATTGTGAGAGAGATGAGTTTACTCCTAGTCTCTCTGGTGGGGAACACAAAATCGGTGCAAAGAAAAGTGATGTTTTCAATGGTGATAAGGGATCTCTTGGATCAGATCCAAAGAAGAAAAAATATAATATCTGAAGTCATCATCTGAACTCCCTAAGGAAGTGGAAGACAAGCCCGCACCAGCTGAATGTGAACCAGGAAATTTGAAGGATAAAAATCTGAAGCGAAGGGATGGATAAAGTTCAGAATTTTGGACTCTTTTTCAGCATGATGAAGCTGAAATTCCAAGGCATGAGATGATTTCTGATTTTTGTACATATCACATGTCATTCCAGCCTTTAGAGATACCTTCCATGTCACATCATGGAAGTAAGTGTGTTAACCCAAAAAATCCCTCAATGAGCTCTACATGACCTATACCACATAAAGACATCCATGAACGACCCTCATTAGACCCCCATACCCTTAGAAAGGCTCAAAAATATGAAAAAAGGGATTAAAAACCCCTAAAAGAGACAAAATAGCTCTCATAGGGGCTAAAACCTCCAAAAAGGGGCTAAAACCCCTCAAAAGAGCTTAAAACGCCCAAAGGAGCTCATACTTGGGCGAAAGGGGATTAAAGCCCAAAAAATGGGCTAAAGCCCTAACCAAGGGCTTAAAACCATAAATCTCAAAGAAAAAGTATAAATAGAGGGGTGGGGGTCACTCTCAAAAGACTCCTTCTCTCCCTATCATTATGTTGCTCATGTGAGTGCCTTGAGACCCTTTTCCTCTCAAGCCATTCACCCTCCCTCTTCTCCATTGCTCCACAAACCAAGCTTCCATCCCAAAGAGAGAGAGGTGCTTCCACAGCTAGGGCATGGTCGCCAATTTCCACCTAAAAAGAAGGTATACTTGTGTTTTCTTTCATTTTTATTGTAGTTTTCTAACTTATTTTGCTTGCAAGATTGTTTTCTAATGCTTTGCTGCAGGTTTTCCAGTGATTTATTGTAGGCATATTTTGTTTGCTAACTACTTCATGCAAGGTTTCGTAGCTTGGCCCTAAACTTGTTTTGCAGGTTCTCTTCCAACCAACAGGAACCCTACCCTTTTGTCCTATAGACAGAAGGTGGTTGTTTCTTCCTATAGCTAGGGTGAAAGCCCTACTATAGAATTGGAGACCATACCAGGTCGATCCCATAGGATCCCTAGATTTACTTTTCAAGTTTAAGTTTTTATTTGCCCTAGTTTAATTTTTTGTCAAATCTAGTTTAGATCTGTCTTTTTCTGCGTTTTAGTTTATAGCTGAGCCTCCTTAAGGCTAAACTGAGCCCGTTTGGCCACAGTACAAGTTACTGTCGATTGCTCCTTCTCAGGTTAAAAAAATTTCCCTTTTTCTAGCTAGGTAGCATTTATCGGGCTGAAATAGGTGACCTGGTCACTTAGTTTTGCCCGAAAGGTGTGATTTCCCTCTCAGGAGCCAGATCGGTCTTGTTTTCTGTTTCTGAGCCACCCCCTCACCTATATTTTGGAAAAATTGGAGACCCCCTCACCACATTGGCCCTGAAATAGGCAACCTGTCTCTCAAATTCAAATTTTTTAAGCTATCTGGACTGTCAGTGTAGCTTAGCCACCTCTGTCTTGCAATATGTGTTCATTTCATACAATTCTGTGTAAACCAATGTTAAATTTAACTAGTTAATGGTTTAATGAATCTGCTTAAGGCTTGAATAAATTACTGTAGGTTAAGTTTCAGTTCTTAAATGGAAATTAACACCTTGCCTAGACCTTCCTCCTCTACCCAGTCATCACCCCTCGGGGTATTATGGGATAAGATGAAGGGTGAAGCTCATATAGTAATAGGCACTTCATCTATAATTTTTCGAGACCACTAAAAATTAGTGACTTGGAAGGTAAAGGGGGTGGTAGGCCTAGGGGGCCTCATGACGTTTGCATCCTCCCTATTGACCAACCTTGCACTTTGAGAGTGATCTGAGGATCTACGGATGGGATTAGTTCCATTGTGTTTGTTAGTGCCAGAAATTGTTCCCAGACTATGAGAGAACAAGCCAACACAATCCCAATAAACACAATAAAATAAAATAGGGTTTTCTATGGTTTTGGTTGAACAATTTGTAAACAAGAGGGAAGAAACTTCATGAGACCAAAGCAAACACTAAATCATGAGCATTTGAAAGACTGAGATGCATAACATACAAACCATAATCCAAACATAAAAATCATAGTACTGATTTTCACCCACAACTAGCAAGCATTTCAAGTGTAAAAACCTTAAACAGGAAATGAGTATACCAACTGAGTAATTAACACAAATTAGAAATGAAACTAGTCAAAAATTCTAAAGGGCATATAGTTGCATATATTTCATAATTTAGTCATCAAAAACACATAAGAGTCTTTACATTTAGCTCATAAACCAGCCTGATAGCCTCCCCTTGCAACAAAAATTGAACCCTTGGTCCTTTTTCCATCTTACATTTATCCTGTTCTTTCAAAAACAGTTGCATAACTGAACCCGAACTACTTTTTAAGTTATCTATTGAACTATTCAATATAAACTTTATCATTATACAAAAATGAAATTACTTTTCAAACTAACTAATAACTTCTCTTGTCAAAGTACTTTAAGAAATCTTTTGTTGCCTCAGCTAGAAGAGCAATTCCTCTAATGCTTGAGCTTTCCTTCTAGCTTTCAAGTGGTTTGCTTCCAAGTCTGCAACTTTCTTTGTTAACTCCTTATTCTGCTGAGTCAGCTCCTAGATAGTTTTCCTTAGTTCTATAAAATGATTCTCTGTCTGTCTTTTTCTTTTAAGAGCCTCTTTAGAAACTGTAATCAATTCCTGGTAGTGACTGTTCACTTCTCCCAAGTCTTCTCTAAGTCTCCTATTTGCAGTAACTAATCCATCATTAGTTTCATGCATATATTCAATTTGATGCTTGTATTGCTTAATTCTCCTTTGCAGATTTTCCTTTTCAGAATCAATACATTTACTTTCTGATATTGATTGCATCCCTTCTGGTGCCCATGGGAATTTTAGCTTCTTGTATATTTCTTCATCCTCCTTCATAAGCTCTGTGAAGGTCATAGGAATCTCTGGATGTTCTTCAGCTTCAACATTACACTGAACTTCTTCAATTACCTCATTTTTCTCCATACAAGAACTCTTTATTTCATTTTGTTGTTGTTCTTGAATCATCTTATTTCGAACCTCCATGAAAATGTCTGAGATCTTAGCATCAGTGAAGATTGGCTTTTCTTTTGAAACTATTGATTTTTTACCCTTCATGACTTCTTTGTTGTCATCTTCACTATCTTCCAATTTCTCCTGAGATGATGAATCTTCTATTACTGTAAACTTTTCCTCAGCTAATTTGGGATTTAATAGCTTCTTCATGTTTAACCTAAGCTTGTTATTCAACCTTGTCTTGGTTCTCCAGACTGCTCCAACTTCTCCTGACATTTTCAGAACCTTTCCTTGATGAGTTGTTGAAGCAAATTCAACAACCTTCACTCTTTTATTTCATGACACTATCTCCTCTTCAAAATGGGTGGGTATTTCTTGCTTAGAACAAACTCTAGCTTCATTAGTGATAGGATACCTAGCCTCATCAGATAATTATTTTTCATCCTCTTCAGAAAGCACTGTAATAGGGCTCTGCTTATGCTCCTTAACATCTTCCTTTACACCTTGATTTGATTCTACATGTAAAACATATTTCACTGTCTCAACTTCTTTCATCTCTGACTTTGAATCTTTGCTTTCCTCAACATTAATTCATTGTCCAAGTTCAATGTTCTCATTTTCTGGATTCGAATCTTTTCCTGGTTCATCAGCTTCTTCATCTTTGACTATGGCCTTCTTTTTAAGTTTCTTGATCAAAATATGACCCTTATCTAACTGTCTCTTCTGAGACTGGTCTTCCTTTTCAGTTTTGAAACCTAACCAAAATAAGAAGTGTTCCCATGTCTTCTCTCTTTTGCGCAATACAGTACTTAGGATCAGTTTTATGAGCCCATGGTGAAAAACTGATTGTTTTGTATGATCCTGATGTTCTTTCACCCTACTTGACATCTTCTGTAAACTTTTCAAAAATAAGAAATGAAGATTCATTTTGGATTCATGACTAAGATGTTGAAGAAATCTAAAATGATACTTAAACACAAAGACAAATCTCCCCTCATAGGTGACATAGCTTTGTAATATTTTGATAGGCTCAATCCACTCAGGTTTAAACTTTTGAATATGAACACCCTTTCCCTAGTCTTCTACTACACCTGGAAGTAGATATCTCTAAGCATCAAAAGTGAAGGGCACCTTTTTGAACCAGAATTCTCCCTCATCCAGAATTCCTGTTGCTTCTGCTAGTAACTCCCTGGTTAGTTTGAACTTCAAAGTGTCAAAAGACACTACATCCTTGTCTGAACATTGAGTGAATTTGTAAGAAACCTCTGAGTGATAGCCTTCAATATTTTCAAAGAACACTAACCACCCTACTTCTGCAAACAATTGTGCATAATCTAGAAAGTTTTGAACCCAACTTAAGTCTAGGGGTTCTACCCTATTAGTCTTACCACTCTTTTTCATTTTGAACTATTGTCAAATATCTTCTGTCAATAAAAATACACTCTGATTGTCTTCAAATATTGATAAACTGATAGACAATACTATATAGGGGAACATTTTGAACTATTGATTCAAAATGTCTTTGTCTTATTATGGTCTTCTATCATTAATGCATCATCTCTGTAAGAAACCGCCACAATTTGCCCTCATGATAATATTTACACCTGTCACAGTGATTATTCTAAAAGACACGTGTATCCAATCCATCACTGAGTATGATTGACATTTTATGTGTGAGAATTCCGAAGAAAACTGAACCAAAAATAATGATTTTTGACTTGCGCAACTTTCTTGTAATGCATGTGTGTATTTGCTTTTGGCTAGCACTACAAGAAAGTCTGAGTTAATAATTTGCAAAAATTAAAGTCATGAAAAAGGCTTAAACTTGGTTTAGGAACCTTAATCAATATTTTATGATATTCTTTAGACCTTTTAATCCATATAAGCCTTCTATAAGCCCTCTGATTATGAAATCAAACTAAAATTTAAAAAAATAAAGCTAAGAAAACAAATAACATGAAAGCTTAAAGGGAAAAAATTCAAAATATCCTAAGCAACAAAATTTTCTAGAAGTAAAGAGTAAAACCAAACTTAAAAACATAAGCAAAAGTATTAAAATATGGAAAACAAAAACATGACCTAACAATGTTGATATCCCAACACCCTTTCCTGGTTGAAGAGAAATACAGGTGTAAGGCAGTCACCTAGTAATTCTACCGTAGTTTAGATTCAGGTATGGCATGTGTTTGAATTTATGTTCACAATTTATTGCTTTCATAAACAACTTACCCATGTTATAAGTTATGCAATAAACCAAACCGTCTCTATGGAATATTCATAAACCATACAAGCAGCCACCAAGTGTAATAGAAATACGATGGACATGCACACAAATCATACCAAATAAAACAACCAAACTCAGTTCATGACGCTGAGCTAGCCATTAAAATTTATTAATTTACACTAATTCAAACACTTGCAGTATTTGAGGACATAAGTCCCTAACTTACTTAACCATGGGAAGTACTTGGGCTCAGCCCAGAAAATCATTGTGAGGAGTACCACAAGAACCCCAAAGTAGCTGGCTGCTGAGAGGAATTTCCAAGCGAAATGGGAAACGACCCCTACCAATTGACTAGCACTCCCGTGAGGAAAAAGCCAAGTGTTGTCTCTTGGCAGTCTTGGTGGTCGAGTGACCACCTAAAATCCAATATGAAGCCACTAAAACCTGGGTCCAGAACGTCATTACCATATTTCACTACCAGATCCACCAACCAAACACAATTAATCCCCCATGCTCTTCCTCACACCTAAGAGGCGATCCACCACAATTCAGGTCTTTGAACCAACACAGTTGAGACCATTCTCGATGAACCTCTACACCATTAGAAGGCCACATAGCCTCTGATTCAGACTCAGAATCACATCAATCTTGTTTTTGTCTTTCACACACCTAGGGGGGACGTGGCAGAAATATTCAAGCCACTCAATGTGTCCTTGGGGGAAAGTCTTGATTCAAGGTTGTCACCTTGTTCTTGACTCCTCTACCTAGGCTCAACTCCTAACGAATCCAAGTGGGGTAGACCCTATTAAGTTACTAAGGCTAATTACTTAGTATGGTGATGTTAAATTGAATGAATTACTTAGGTTTTTGAAATTTAACCACAAACAACCATAGATGACAAGATACAAAATGATCGCATGAAACCACAATGCTGAGACACACAATATATATATAGTAAGAAAATAACCAATGCCTTAAAATGGATTCAAAAGATAATCAATGTACTTTCATTTGCTTGGATTGAATGTTTTGCAATTGCCTCTTGGTACGTTTTAAGTTAATATGGAATATGAGTGGATTAAATTAGGCGAGAGGGGACTCCAGATATACCCGAGGGGTACTTGAAGTGTGTCCAAAAATAAACATCCACGGCTACTCGGAAGGAATGTTTGGGATGAATGGAGTCTCTAAGACTGTGTTTATAATACACATGAAGGTGTAATAGATATCGACACCCCGAGGTCACTGTCCATGAGTTCCCACTTCCTTTGGGTATTTTGCCACCGTTTACGGTTTGATTGAGGTGTTTGATTTTCACCTGATCGTGGTTAATTGGGGAAGGTGAATCCTAATTATTCTAGTCACTCATGTTTCTTTTGATGCAGCTTGACTGATCGAATGAACCACAGCCAAGTGCAGAGAATACACACTGGAGCCTTTATAAATTTTAGTAAATTTTAAAAGGTGTGTTTTGATTAGAAAGAAAACCCTCTAGGAACCTCTTTTGGTCCAAGTGGACCTCAATCGGGGAATCAAGGAGGGGGTTGATTTTAGAAATATTGTTTGCAAAAATTAATGACAAGCAGCAAAAGAGAAGCAAAACATAGGTTTCCTAATTAGTCCTACCACACATCTCTTTCCCCTTTCGGGTCAATCGGGAAGTCATGGGGTAAGTATTAAAGTTACTTTGATAATGTAATATGGAATATATGATAAAGTAATCAAAACATATTATTCTGCATCAATGAAACTAATCTATAGCAAAGAAAAATAAGAAATTGCAAAAAACTGAAAAAAGGACGCGAATCCCCCCAGGGGGGATTATTAGAATTTTATCATTCAAGCTAGCATTATGATCTTAGGATATTTAACTGAGAGAATAAAATGCACATAAATAAAACAAAAGAGACAAGAGACACAAATAATTTTCCTCTGGAAAACCATAAAGGAGAAAACTCCACAACTTCCTCAGAGATAGAATCAGCACCAAAAGTAAAACCCGAAAACACAAAGATGATCTCCCGATAGAAATAATCTCTCTCTCTAATCCCAACAACTTCTCCTATCACTCATGCACCCCAATGAGTGAGTTTTTGTGTAATAAATAGAGAGGCTCACTTTCTATTTATATTCTTTTGTTCACTTGAAACCCACTCCAACATGTCGGCCTCACTTAACAATTACTTACTAGAGCCGACATCTCTAGGAGTGTCTAATAACCCTAGTGCCCCACAAATTGTGGGAACTTTTCCTCCTCCGACTAACACAGAGGGTTATCTTTAACACAATGGTGGGGATTATTGCCCCAACTTACAATGACTCACCTAGGGTCGACTTCTCTTGGATAGTCTAATAACCCTAGGGCCCCACAACTGTGGGGACTTTAACCCTTGACCAATAGGAGGGTTACCCACAATCACTTGACATGACTTGTTTACATTATAGAACCTCTCGATAGGAACATCAGGGCATGACATGACTCAAATACATTACAGAAACATCCCGAAATAAACATCGGGGTACAATACATAAGATATACGAATGAAGACATTACAAAGTTACAATTACATCAACACTCCCT
The DNA here is from genome assembly GCA_001517045.1 of Pseudotsuga menziesii. Lineage (NCBI taxonomy): Eukaryota > Viridiplantae > Streptophyta > Pinopsida > Pinales > Pinaceae > Pseudotsuga > Pseudotsuga menziesii. The sequence continues at coordinate 7,114 of LPNX010180746.1, read as the reverse complement.
CTTAACTAGGAAGGTATTCTCTCGACACAATTTATCAGCACAAGTCTTCTTCTCTGTATCATCTCGATCATCATAGAGTTCTCATCATCTTCATAGTTCTCATCATCTTCATATTAAAGTCATTTTCATCTTTAATTCATCTTCATCTGGATCTAGATCATCACTCAATCTGGATCATCATCACTACATATGGATCATCACTCGATCTGGATCATCATCACTGGATCTAGATCATCACTCAATCTGGATCATCATCACTACATATGGATCATCACTCGATCTGGATCATCATCACTCGATCTAGATCATCATCACTGGATCTGTATCATCACTGCTGGATCATCATCACGGATGCTATCTCATGATTATCCTAATCATAGGAAGTTCTACAGAGCCAACCCTTTTTCATGTTGGGTGTAGGACTAGCCTCCATGTAGGTCTTCCTCAGTGCTTATATCTGACCCTAAGTTAGAATGGCCCATCCAACACTTACATCTGACCTTGACTCATCAGAAAGGCACACCTAGCACTCACATCTGACCATGAGAGGAACTTAATCCCCTCATCATGTCAGAATGGCCCAGCCCTTACATATGACCATGGAAGGAACCTCATCCTCTCACCATGTCAGAATGGCCCAGCCCTTACATCTGACCTACTCTTCAGAATGGCCCAACACTTATATCTGACCTACTCGTCAAAATGGCCCAGCACTTATATATGACCTACCCATTAGAATGGCCCAACACTTATATCTGACTTACTCTTTAGAATGGCCCTGCACTTATATCTAACCTACTCGTCGGAATGTCCATGCACTCCCATTTGATCATGTAAGACTACATCTTACAGTCACATCAAAATGGCCCTCAGTCCCAGACTGAGCTTTCCTGGTAACTGACCAGGTACCTCCATTCTCCCAGAGAATGGCATTAGCCTTTATATCTGATAAAGTGGGAACCAATCCCTCAATCAAATCAGAATGGCCATGCACTCACATCTGATCATGTAAGACTACATATTATAGTCATATCAGAAAAGCCCTCAGTCCTAGACCGAGTATTCCTAGTAACTAACCAGGCACCTACATTCCAAGAATGGCAACATCCCTTATATCTGATCATGTAGGAACCAATCCTATAGTCACATTAGAATGGATGAACACTCATATCTGACATGGAGGGAACCAATATTCTCACCATGACAGAATGGATCAGACCTTACATCTGACCTATTCGTCAGAATGGCTCACAATCCTAGACTAAGTATTCCTGGTAATTGACTAGGTGCCTTCGTTCCAAGAATGGCATTCATCACTTATATCTGATCATGTAGGAACTAATCCTACAGTCACATCAGAATGGCTCAGCACTCACATCTGTCATGGAAGGAACCAAATCCTCTCACCATGACAGAATGGCTTAGCCCTTACATCTGACCATGGAAGTAACCTAATCCTCTCACCATGTCAGAATGGCTCTAGGTCTCATCACTTCCCTCTGGAGGGAACCTCGATCTAGAGAACACCAAGCTTCTCCCTGAAGTACTCAAACTTCACTTTGTCCAATGGCTTTGTCAACACATCAGCTATCTGTTCTTTCATTGCAACATACTAGAGCTTCACTGATCCTCTCTGCACCATATCCCTGATACAGTGATATTTGATATCATACTGAAGTAGCACCTCGAAGTGTTCTTCCTATCAATGGCACTTCCTTCCCAATACGAATCCACATAACCCTCCAGGTTAATCTTCTAAATTCATCTCATAATTGAGCCCATAATCAACTGTACCCTTCAAGTACCTCACTACATGCTTTGCAACCATTAGGTGAACATGTCTCAATGTGTTCACAGCAAAGAAAATATCTGGTCTCATGTTCGTTAAGTACATCAATGACCCAATCATCTGACGATACATCGTAGCATCAACCGCTTCTGATGAAGCATCACTCAATAGCTTCAGGTTCGATGCCATAGGTGTGGTCATGGCCTTTCAGTCCATCATCTTGAATCTATTCAAAATCTTTACTGCATACTTCTCTTGTCTGAGGAAGATTCCATCCGCATTCTGCCACACCTCCATGCCTATAAGCTAGTGCATCGACACATAATAGGAGCATAACGGGTCTTTCGTATTCCACCTTGAAGAAAAGGTTGGAATCCACTTTACTCTCATTAAATCCTAGAGTAACCAGTAAGCTATCCATCCTATCATACCATGTCTAACCTCAGGATCTTTAGCAGTCACTCCCTCTGAAGTGGAGCATCATACTCCCTCTGTCTTCCATACTCTATGCACTGAAACAGCCTGTACCAGAGTGACAAGTAGCTTCCCATGCTACTAATATTCTTTGTATCCATCTAGTATATAGACTTTCATCTTCAACATTGTAGCAAAGGTTAATATCTTCATCAAGCTCATCACGTATGTGTTTCAAATCCCACTGGCTACAAATGTATCTTCATAGTCTATGCCTTCTTTTTGTGAGAAGCCTCATGCTACGAATCTTGCTTTGTATCCCATGATGTTTCCATCTGCTACATGATGGAGCTACGAACTTCCCTTCATGTATCGATACTATATTCTAGACATCATTCTTCTTGAACTAATCTTCTCTTTCTTCTTGGTTACTTCTTCATGGCTGGAAGGTTCTGCATCAATGATGTCGCTACATCCATCATATTATTCTTCATCTTGACATGTCGTTACTTGTTCTTCGAAACAAGTCTCATCCTTCTTTGCTCGTATGCGATTTTACACGAACTTTCCTATAAGTCAAATGCATTTGTATGGTTAGAAAACATTTCATAAGGAATATTCATACTGGAAAATTCTTATGCATAAATATATGATCATGCAACTACTTTATCCAATACAACATCCATCCATATCTCACGGAGACTTTCTAGATTCCTTCCATCTCGACCAGGACAACATTGAGATTGTGCACTAATCCAATATGTCAGCAAAGAGGTTTCATTCTATATAAGTAGCAATGGAAAGTTGTATAGCACCATGAGCTACTTACCCATTACATGCATATTAGTAGTATACTGTCATTAATGCAAACATGCATAATACATCAACTGAATATAAACAAATGCATAACAAAACAATATCATGAAATGACAATTGAATACTTATCTTTATTTGTTTCTTGGGTAGACTCCTTGTTGAGCCTTCAGCTTCGTCATCTTCTTCATTCATAATAGCATCATTCCTTATCCAAATGTTAATATGGATAAGAGGTTCTTCAAGAGTTGAGATCTTCATATTCCTCATTGCTTGAGGAATCTTATTTGGATGGTGAGATATTGATCTTCAATTGCTCCCATCTTCTCTTCTCTTCTTATGAGTTGAGCTTCTTCTTCTTCCCAGAGTTTGCTAAAAGTAATCAATTCCTTTTGTCACACATTCCTCGAATGAATGAATGCCATTATCCTGGGAGGCCATTCAAGGTGGCTATCACCACTTCTTCATTCTCCACTTCTTCTTCTATTGCTATAATTTGTTCTTTGATTTGAGAGACCCTCATAAAGTATGACTGTATGGTCTCTGCATTTTGGATATTCACATTCTTCAATTGTATTCTTAAGGTCATATTCTGATTTATGTTCTTCCCTTCAAATATCTTGGTCAAGGAATCAAACATATTCGGTGTATTTAGGGAAGACACTTGTGGTACAAGTTGATTCGTGATTGAATCAACAATGATCTTCTGGTGTAAGGCTTTTAGCCTTATCTCCCTCTAGAATTGGAACCTCTCTACTCATGTAGGTGTCAAATATTTCATTTTCTTTAGAGAGATCATATACTTCCATGCTTGGAGTTTGTCAACTTCACCAATCTTATAATCAAGCTGATGTGATAGGTCACTTTGAAATGAGAACTTCAAATGAAAATAGCAAAAGATTAGATCTTACCAATTTGAGGTGTCCGTCCTGGTTCCGGAGCTAGCTGATCTAGAGTTTGTCATAGAAACCCTAATTTTAAAAACTTGGAATATTTAAGATATGATTGGATAGAGAGATATATCTATTCAAGGAAAACTATCCAATGTACTCCTTTTTTGAAAACAATGGAGGGAAGCTACCGGAACAGGAAGCCCTAGTTTTCCAATTTCTTCTGCAGAAATGCATGTTACTGTTTCTGAGATATATCCAAAATTACTACTCCTATGTATCTAAAACTTTGCAATGAGGTAGAATCACCTATTCCTATTTCACCACCATAGGTTTCATCAAAATTGGTTTCACCAATTGGGACTTATAATCATTCTCCCAAGGTGACCTGTTACAGGACTGTTTAGAACAACGAAGTTGTACAGACTTCCACATGTCATTGTTTCATCTTTTGGGTCTGAAACTTGGACCAAAAAAATTAAAGTCCGTGCCCTTTTTGGAACATCTTCAAAAGTTTCATTTGGACCTTTGTAGCCCAATATATATGAATTTTCCCCAGGTGTCCTTTTTAGGGATGAATTCTGGAAGAGGCTGGATCCCTAACTTGGAGGGATCATATCTCCCAGAATATAGCGAATATGAGGTGAAATGTTGGGCACACTATACATTAGGAGTTTATCCTCGACCTCTGCAATTTTCAAATCCTGATCCTTTGCCAATCCCAAGATATAGAAAATGTACCAAAACTTATCCGTTTTAGTATTTAGGGTTTTTCGAGCTTGGGGTAAAACTAGGGTTTGACTTTCCCAGAGTTTCACCCAACCAAAAATATTGAACCAGGTCTCTAAAATTCAGTTTTTATGAGGAGATAAATCCTATGCTGGGCTCAGTCAAAAATTCCTTTTCTGTAAGAAGCCCTAATTTCTTGCACCAAAAACTGAAAATGCTCGGAATCGAATTCTACTTCGACAGAAAGATGCACCCTTCGATGGGGAGTTAGCCTAGCATACTTTTGCTGATGGATTGTGGAGAGAGACCCAAAAACTAAGAGAACCTAGCTTCTACAACTACACAATGTCTTCTTCTCAGGTTATCTTTGATACCATGTTAGAATTTTATCATTCAAGCTAGCATTATGATCTTAGGATCTTTAACTGAGAGAATAACATGCACAGCAATGAAACAAAATAGATAAGAGACAAATACTTTTCCTCTAGAAAACCATAAAGGAGAAAACCCCGCAACTTCCTCAGAGATAGAATCAGCACCAAAAGTAAAACCCGAAAACATAAAGATGATCTCCCGATAGCAGTAGTCTCTCTCTCTGATCCCAACAACTTCTCCTCTCACTCATGTTATACAGCTGATTGGCATCTCTCCGTCCGAGTGCTGACATCCCTCAGGTCGGCACACAAAAGGACACTTATGGATTGAGGTTTGCCTAGTTTCATTATACCTTGGTTGATGATGAAATACATTACCTATATGCCCACCTAGTTACTTTGCTATTTTGAGATTTTGAGTGCATGCGCGACTATCTCTATTGGCATATCGCGCAAATGCGCGAGTGTTATGTTTAGCAGGTCGCGCATACATATATGCGCGGGTTGCTATTATACAGAGTCGCGCATGATGCGCGGGTTGCCTTACTACAGACCCGCGCATATCTTCCTCAAAATTAGTTTTTAAAAACACGCGTTAATGGGAGATTAGTTGTTTCATTTACCTTAATCCCATTAACTGCTGCAACCTCCCTAACCTTCGAGAACTGCCTCATTTCCTTCAGATAAATAGAGGCCTTGGGGAGGGTTTTGGATATTCATACTTGGAGAGAAAAGTTATGCTGGTGGATTTTCTACAGAACCTTTGGAGCAGAGAAACTCAGAGTCCTTTGGTGACAGAGGAGTCCCTTGTTCAGACATTGGGTTGTAACCTAAACTCCCTCTATTATTGTTAATAAAGCAGATTACTTCTTCCATATTGTGTTTCATGTGTTGTGGCTTGGTAAATGTTTATATTTTATTATGATATGTGATTTTCCTAACCTGCATCTTTATATATGAATCATACTGTATATTGGAAGAATCTTTGTTAACAGGTTGAAGGAGGAACTATCCTGGAGATTGTAGAGGTGAACCAAAAAGGAAGGAGTTAGCTTGGATCAACCTTCGTTCATTACAAGTAAGTTCCTGCTACTTCCCTATTTCCTATTTGTGCTTTTATAATCAAATTGTCTGCAAGGTCATAGTATGTTGGTAACCCCCAGACCTAGGTTATTAGGTGAATTATCCATTACAACAGAACTGGAGACTCCGCTGGGGATGCCAAGTCTGCTTTAGGTCTTTTCTGTTTTCCTGGCCAGTAATTGCTCGAAGTCTTGTCTGTGATCTTTTGTCCTGCCTTCTTACATACTCACAGCATTTGAAAGTCTTGGTTTTTCTCTGTTTTTTGAGAAAATTTTGCACTTATGCGCGGGTTTCCTTTATAGACAGTCGCACATATCGAGTTGCATGCGCGGGTTGTCCTTATAGACAGTCGCGCATCATACGCGACCTGCACTATTACACAGTCGCGCATACCCCTGAAGACTGTTTTTTTTGTGTTGAAGTTTGCTTGTTCTTTGGCATGTTATGAGACCTGTCTTCTGTAGAGGCTTTCTTTAAGAGTGTTGCATAGTTGTCTGAGTGTATCAGGTGATCACGTTTGAGTGCTTTTCGAAGCCCTTGGGTTCTTTTTACTTGTGTTATTTACTGTCTGCATTTTGAAACTTTCTGGCCTGTTTGGGTTATTGGTTGAGTACCTGAGTCTAGATCAGTGATCAGGGTCTTAGACTCTGTTTGTCCAGTCTGTTGTCTATCAGTTTTTGGTCTCTACTTTCCTGTTGGAAAGTTTGCAGTGATCTTTAGGTCATTGTTTGCACCCAAATTGAGGTCTTGGCCTGCTTCGTTTGCTGGTTTTTAGGGTCTGTCTGCCTTTCAGTTTCAGTTTGTGTCCTTTATACAGTATATAAACGTCAAGTCTACTCAAGCATTGCATTTATACATGCACAGTACTTTTTTGAGCATTTTTTAAAGTGAAAAATAAAACATAGATAATCTTTTGCATTGTGATTTTTGCATTAGAATAGTGTTTGTTTCAGTTTAAGAAATACATATCTCAGAAAAATACAAAACATATAGGCTAGTTTCTCTTATTTAAGTGCTGATAG
>LPNX010180689.1:2108-18868 GCA_001517045.1 Pseudotsuga menziesii | reverse complement strand
GACGGATCAACTGATACACTGGAGTCAGACTTTGAACAAGTCTGTCAATTGGCGGCTCCTCAGGTAACCCAACTTATGGTACAAAAAGTTGGATAACACTCCTCATGAAGATCTTCATGCAGAAAGGCTGACTTAACATCCATGGGATGCACTTCCCAGTGCTTAGATGCCGAAATTGCCAAAACTAGGCGGATGGAGTCCATTTTTGCAACCGGTGCAAAGGTCTCATGGTAGTCCACACCTTGGACCTGAGAGAAACCTTTTGCCACCAGTCTTGCCTTATATTTGCAGGTGCTGCCATCAGCAACAACCTTGGTCCGAAACACCCACTTGCATTGAACCAATTTCCTTCCCGGAGGAAGAGAAACTAGCTCCCAAGTAGTGTTTTTCTGAAGAGAATTCATCTATTCATCCATGGCAACTTGCCATCTCGGATCCTTCTGAGCATGGTAGTAGGATTTTGGGTCTGAACTAATGATCAAATAGCAAGTTTCGGACAACAAATTATCAGGACAAGAGAGCGCAATACCTGCTCTTTGGAAATCAGACCGGGTTCTCCTTGGATCATCCGGATTTCCAATGTTATCTCCTGCGGAGGAGAGTGTCTGTTGGGCCCATGTGGAAAGATGATTTTGTACTTCAGGTTCTAATTCAGCATCTGATGTTTGTTGCACACTGATATCAGAAATCAGGGTCATCACTCCCAATTTCATCATCCAAATATTCAATAGAATAGGAAGGGAATTCAGCAGTTTTCTCCTTCACTAGTTCCACCTCCTCAAGAGGCTCATCGAGCTTGACACTCCCTTCGATGATGATCTGCTTTGTTTTGATATCCAGCAACTTGAAACCTTTTGATTCATTAGGATACCCAATAAACATACATTCTATGCTTTGCGGTTGGAAAGCCCTTCTTTTATCAAGTGGAATCCGGGCCCATGCAGTGGACTCAAACACCCGTAGGTTCGACACATTCGGCTTGTGTCCGAAGTATGCTTCGAAAGGGGTCTTCCCTTTCACGGATGAGTGTGGTACCCTGTTCTGAATGTATGCTGCAGCATGCATGGCTTCAGCCCACAAATTTGCAGCCAACTTCTTTGATTCCAACATACAGGTGGTCATCTTCTTGAGAGACCGATTCTTCCTTTTCGCTACTCTGTTCTGCTGAGGAGTGTAGGGAATTGAATGTTGGACCTGAATACCACTTTGGGAGCATATGTGCAGCAACTCATTACTGACATACTCCCCGCCATTATCAGATCTCAAGATCTTGATCTTAAGCCCAGAGGCATTCTCGATCAAGGCCTTCAGTTCAAAAAATTTCACATACTTCAGAAAATTTTTCACATACTTCAGACTTCGATCAAGGCCTATAGCTCAAAATGACACATCTCTACCTGTGGCCACTTTCCTATGTTTTCGTCGCATGTCGACACTTCCATGACGACACTTCATGAAAAGTCACTAAAAAAACACCTAACTTGGAGGACCCATATCTTGAGTTCTGTAACTCCGTTTGATCTCATCTCTGCGCCATTGGAAATATATTTCAGTTAGCTAAAACTATCCAGAAGACACCAAAGTCTGAAAATGCCCTGAAATACCCTAAAAATGACTTTTTTGATGTGTATGCGAGTTTCCTTAAGACAAACCCGCGTACCTACGCGAGTTGCTATATATAATAGTCATGTATGCCTTATATACGCGACTTTCTGCATTGCAACCTGCGTATACCTCCTCGTGTACACGACTGTTGTCTCTGCAACCCGCGTACGCCTCCTGAAAATGTCAAAAAACACGTCTTTTGAATTTCAGGTAGTTTGGGTAGTTATGCAACTGACTCCTTCAGTTGTAACTACTTTGTCTTTGCCCCTAACTCTTCCTTAAACATATAAATAGAGGTAGGGAGGTCCATGAGAGGAGACTTGAATTTTTGCATCATTTTGCTGGAGGAATCGGGACTCTCTTTGCCCACACCTTTGCCATGGCGATCATCCCCTTGTGTTGCAGAGCTTGGAGGCTGAGTTCCTTGGAGAAGAGAAGCAGCAGAATCAGATCAAGGTTTCGTGAGGTGCCGAACTTGAAGAGAAGGTATACTTGTACTTGTTTTCAAGATTAATAAAGATGTGATGTCCTTCTTCTTCCCAAATTATTATTCAATGTGTGATTGAATCTTTGTTTATGATCATATGATGATGTTAGTTAGATCATTATTTCATGTTTAGTTGATTATCATTGCTTTATATGTGGTCATATTGGTTTGAGGAAGGTATAATTCATTTTGCAGGTCTCTTGGAGCAAGAGGAGCAAGAGGAGCAAGAAGACGATTGAAGGGATGCTTGGATCAACCTTCGTTTGGCTAAGGTATGAACCATTCCAATCTCTGAACTTGCTTGTATTTACTTGCAGAACCATTTACATCCACCTTTCAACCCCAGTACGTTGATGGCCTCTTAAACCCTAGCCATAGGAAACTTTCCTTTACAACAGAACTGGCGACTCCGCTGGGGAGAGCCTTGTCTGTTTGGGGTTTCTCTATATTTCTTTCAGTCTTTTGCATTGTTTCAGGTCCTTCTTGCCACTTAGGAACACCTTCTAAGTCTGATAGCACACTTCCCTTGCCTTCGTAAGGCAGTTTTTGACCTTTTTTGGGATTTTTTTCCACCCATACGCGAGTTGTAGACTGAACAGTCGCGTGTTTGGTTCGGTACACGCGACTTTCTATACTGTCAACCCGTGTATGATACGCGACTTGTCAGTGGTACAACCTGCGTGCGCTTGTACATGCGAGTTGCTATACTGTCAACCCGCGTATGACACATGACTTATCAGTAGTACAACCCGCGTGTGCCCCTAAAACAATGTTTTTTCCTCATTTTTATGGTTTTTTCTGCTATTGTAGGGTTTTTGGTAGGTCTTTTGGTGTCCTCTGCAGGTGCATGACTCCAGGGAGTTAGTGTCATCCCTTTTGGTTGTTCTTTTTCTATGTGGTAAGCCTTTTTATAGCATTAGGGTTTGTTCTTTGCTCTTTCGCCCCACCTCCTTTGCTTGGCATGATTTTTGGCTTATGTTTCTGGTTAGCCTTTATTAGTGATCTTTGTTGGTGTTGGTTTCCTTCTTCTTTTGTTGGTTAACTTCACCATGCCAAATTAGTTGACTTGTCTCTTATGCAAGCTTTCCTTCCAAGTAGGGTTTATACTGACTTCAGGGCATTCTAGAGTTTGTTTGGTGGTTGTATAGCAGAGTTCCTTTTGCTTTGTTGTTGTCATCTGCATACTTTTGTTTGTAGGTAGTTTTTCTTTTGCATTTATAAAAGAAAAATAAAAAACATATGTTTGCTTTATATGCATTTAGATTAGGTTTTTAGTCTAGATTGCATGGCATATCATTGTTTTTGAAAAAAAAAAAGAAGAAATTGTTTTTTTGTGGCTTTCAAGTTTCTATTTGAAAAATAAAGAGAATACTTTTTAATTTTTGCATTTCATTTCTCTTTGCTTAGTCATTTTGTTTCAACTTTGAGTCAAAACACCACATAAGTTTCACGCCATTTACCCTCTGATTAAAAACAGACCTTAAAATAAACAATATAATTTTAAAATTATTAGTAAGTTTTATTTTATAGGGTGATACACCAACTAGCTCAGGCTAGACTTGTGGACTAGGGAGTTTTAAATCTCCACAAGTATTTAAATCTTAGACGTAGTTGGCCAATCACTAGGTAAACCCTTTTCTGTGTTGATTGTATCTGGGAAGCTCCTCTCAAACGGGAGTTAAGCACGAGGCCGCGTGGAGGCTTAGACTGAGGAGATAACCTTCCGATTCCTTGTCAAAGTGTAGACCAAGGTTTTTGCGCACCTGGGAATTCTGTCTTAGACAGGGTTTCGGGCTTTGCTACCCTGCCCATGCGTACGAACCAGGCTTGCGACTGTCCCCCCAGACTGTCAATATAGTTAAGGTAGCCTTTAGTCTCTTTGACATCTAGGGTTCATACACAGGTACACTGGAAGGCTATTTCTGGTTGACCTTGGACGGGCTTGGAAGGTAACCCCGGTAGAAGGTGTGGGAGGGCGGTGGGTGATTCCTCTGCTTGTGCCTAAGAACATCTACAGGGATGCCAAGTAACTATCTATCACCTTTCTTTTGGAAAGCGTATCTTATACCTGTTTGTCTATTTGGCTTTAGGAATTTTTTAGTGAGTGCTGTGTGGTTTGTCTGTACTTAGTCTGCCTTCAGGTGTGTGCTTGATACTTTTGGTTGCCCGTCAACCTCGGACTTTGCCTCCTAGTTTGAAACTATGGCTAACACCCCTTTGAACACCAACCAAGAGATCCCCATGCTGGGAACTCCTTGTACTATTACTCTCATAGGGAATGTTGGTGTTCCTTTGATGGCCACCTTGAATCTACCTGGATTCACCTTAGGGCTACCGATGTGGTTGTTTTCCACTCCAACTGCCCTGAATGCTCCTGATGCTTCTTAAGTAAGCTCCTTATTTCAAGGGCATCAAAACATTGCTTCCCCTTCACCTGTAGTTAATTCTCCTACTCCTTCTACCTCATGCGGTGAAAGTACTGATAGTAGTAATCGACAGTCTAAAAGGAGTAAAAGAAGGAGGAATAGGAAGAAGGCACATAAGCAAGGGGGCACCCATTCAACCTCTGCAAGTCAAATTGAACTTCACCAGCCAGCCTCTGAAGTTCATGCTGGGGGCACCTATCCAACCTCTGCAGGTCATGTTGGATCTCAGCACTTAACCTCTGCAAGTCAAGTTGATCTTCACCATCCAGCCTCTGGTGTTCATGCTGGTGGGATCCTTTGAACCTTTCCAGGCCATGTCGGATCTAGTCTCTCAGTTTCTGTAGTTCATGCTGAGGGCACCCGTTCAACCTCTGATGTTCAAGTTGAACCTCCCCATCCAACCTCTGCAAGTCATGTTGGATCCATCCACCCAGCCTCTAAAGTTCATGCTGGGGGGGCACACTAAACTGTTGCAAAGCATGTTGATCCTAACCATTCAACCTCTGTGGTTCATGCTGGTGGTGCCCGTCCAACCTCTGCAAGTTATGTTGGACCCAGTCTCTCAGCCTCTGCAAGTTATGCTAGGGGCAGTCTCTCAGCCTCTGTGGTTCATGCTGAAGACAATCCGTCAGCCACTGCAAGTCATGTTGACACTGTTGAAAAGACTACCCGTTCAAAACACAAGCCCAAGTTTCCTTGTAAGCTTTGTGAGGGAGACCACCTTACTTATAAATGCCCTTCTATCGCGTAGGTGCGAAGAGTTTGGTTTCATGGTCATCCCGTTTTTGAACATTCTGAAGCTTTTCAACAACCAACCTCTCTTAGTCAGGTTCGACCCAGTCACCCGACCTCTGGTGTTCATGCTTGGGGCAAACTCTCATGCTCTGTAGGTCATATTGAGAGCAAACAATCAGCCACTGCTAGTCATGTTGACACCGTTGAGAAAATTGGTCGTTCGAAGTGCAAACTTAAGTTCCCTTGTAAGCTATGCGAGGGAGATCATCTTACTCACCAGTGCCCTACTATCGTAGAAGTGCGAAGAGTGTGGTCCAAGACTCAAGAATTTCCTTCTCCTGAACAACCTATAGTTTCTCAACAACCTACTCAACCTTTGGTTGATCAAGTGGTCGAACCAATCTCAAATTTGGTTGATCCCACTCTTCTTTCGGAGAGTGATTGTGATGTGATTGAACCAATGTCATCTTTGGTCAATCCCACTCTCCCTTTAGAGAGTGACTTTCACGAAGTGTTTGAATCGATTCCATTTTCGATTAATCCCACTCTTCTTTCGGAGAGTGAAGTGTCTGCTAGTCATATTTTCTTCACTGCCAGTTCAGAACTTACTGAACAAGGGGGCACTGAAGTTGCTTCGGATCAACCCCCACTGAGCTCTCGGATTGCTTCCTTTGATTGGGATAGCCTAGTTGAGCCGTGCCTTCCTTCTGATGCACCTTTCCAGATAAAGGTCAAAGTTGAATCATACATGATTGCTCGTTGTATTATTGATGAAGGAGCCTCAGTTAGTATCTTGTCTGCTTGTTCTTGGCGAGGCATGGGATCTCCCAGCCTTGTGTCGACTGCAAGTCAGTTACTGGTGTTTGATAGAAGAACTTGTATAGCCTTGGGAATTCTTGCTCAAACACCTGTTACTTTGGGTGGGAAGACCGCCTTAGTTGACTTCATGGTGATAGAAGACCCCTTGGACTTTAATATGCTCCTTGGACGTGATTATATCTATGCCATGCAAGTTGTGGTGTCAACATTCTTTCGTCTAATGTACTTTAATCATGGCTTAGAAATTGTCACTATTGATCAATTGGATTTTCTTGATCTGTCTCTTGATCCAATTAGAGACCAGGTCTTTCCTTTATCAATTCCCAGTGTTTTTATAGACACTACCCCGCCACAGGTGAACTATGTGGCCTCATGTCCTTTGCATTCAATTGCTACTGAGAAGCAGCCTCTGTTTTCATGCTTACCTTCTCGGGACTTGGTCCCAGCCGTTGACTGGGTGAGTCATCCTATACAGAACATGGAGCCTGCTCTCCACTCTGTTGATCCATTTGAAAGTTTAGACGTGTCCTATCTCGGATGATCTCCTTCCTTCGGATGAAGTCTTCCTAGAGTCTTTGATACAGTCTGACCTTCTTTTGGATGTTGGTTTAGTTGTGACTAAGTCTAACCCTGATTTGCTTAGTAAGCCTGATTTTCCCATGGATCGCTCTTCTTTTGTTGGTCTTGTTGAGTCTTTGGACTCTCCCTTCGAACAATAAGTCAGTGATCTTGATGGATTTGATTTTTCTAATGAATTTTTCAACTCCCGTGATATTGAGTTTGTTCCTGCAGACTCTATCTCCCTTGTTGATTTTTGCTCTCCTTCTGAGGTTGATCTTACTGATTATAAACCCTCGAGCCTTGGTGCTATAGAATCTTCTTCGGTCGATTCTGCCTTGACTTTCCCTTTTGTAGAAGATAGCAAAGTCGCATGTGTTTCTGCCAAAGTGACCTGCATCAGATCTTTTCTTCTGAATATGATCCTGATGCTGTTGTTTCTTGGAGACAGGATTTGTAGTTGGATTCACAACTGTTTACTGGCCTCGCCTTGTTGTTCAAGTCGTAATTGCATTTGCATGTGCCCTGCTCGCGCTTATGAGCCTGATGCCGGCTTTCACGCTTTTAGCTTGTTGTATAAGCCCTCATCTTTGTTCTCATCGTCGCTAAGCCTTGTATCATTTTGCCTTTGCAACTTGACACCCTTTACCTTGAGGAGATGTCCCCCTAGTGTCTTTATCCTGCTTATGTTTCTTGCATTATGCATAGGTTTGTTCCTCGTGCTTGAAAATAGTTTCGCTTGCCCCTGACACTCGTCTCCTCGCATTTATAGCATTCTTTCTGCTCTCCTTCGAGCTCGTTAAAAACAATAAGGAGGCCGCGAGTTGACTTTTCTGGACTCGTTAAAACTTCACGGGAAAGATTATGAGTTTTTTTAGGCCCAGGTCTAACTCCTCAAAATAGACTTGACTGCTGAGTAAACCTGTCTATTCAGGCTCGTTAAGAATATGTGAATGGGCATCCACATTGGTGGTAGGTTATCGCTTTCTCGGACCATGTGGAATAATACGAGAAAGAAAAACTCTCTTTTCTTCGGAATTGAGAAGAGTATTCTCAGGCATAGGTTTATCACTTTTCCGGGCCTGAGGGACTAAACTTACGGAAAAGGAACCCCCGGTATGAGCTTAGTTTTCTCTTTTTCGTGCTCTGGACCAAAACATGAAAAAGATTTCGAGTGTATTTTATGTCTTTGTCATGCTTGTTAAACCCTAAAGAACAAAGCATCGAGTTTATTGTTGTAAGCCCCATTTCTCGTAATCAAATGGATCTTTCCGAGTGATCTTGCCTTCCTTCACACTCATAAAACTCAGGCTATATGCTGCTTTTGAAGGAGCGTTGGGTAGGTGGTAATTTAACCTTTTTCGGACCTTCCTGACTAAGTATGAAAAATGTGCGCCTTACTTCTTCGGAAGCTAAGAGAGTTCTTCTTTGGTAGGTTTTATACTTTTTCGGCCTTAGGAGACTAAATTGTACGAAAAAGCACCCCCCTGGAGTCTTCTTTGGAGTTTTCAGACTCTCTAAACTATGAAAACACCGTCGAGCATGTACTAGTTCGGGCTTGTAAAATCCACGAATCAGTGCTTTATCAAGCATTCTTTTGTCTTTTCTTCGAGCTTGCCAAAAATGAAGATGGTCCCAAGTTTGCTTTCTTGGACTCGTTAAACCTTTACAAGAAAGAGGGGAAGGGAATTTCATTCACATGTTTTTTTACATCATAGCAGCAAGTCTTGTTTCCTTGAACAAAGCACCAGTTTTGAGGCTATCAACAGTTGGGTCCTAGTGTTTTGAGCTTAACTCGATTCAAAGTTTTTTACTCCTCCCATTGGTTTCTTTTCCAATTATATGGGGAATCTGTCAATGTGTCCTACATTGCATATTTGTTTCATTGGTCCTTTTGTGTCAAAAGCTGCCTAAGTCACTTTTGTGTTGTGCTCACTGTTCAAGGATTAAACCTTTGTCGGCCATTCTGCAGTTGCCTTGACCTTTTGTGTTGGCCATTCCCTGGTATCAGTTCATTACATTATGTCTTCGGCAGTCCTTGTCGTGAAATTCAGTACCAATTCCAGATCCAATTAGTCTTTGACTTACCTTGTGTTGGATGATAAAGGATGCCTTAATGCCTTCCTTCCAATGGATCTCTTCCTATCGACTGCAACACATCTTGCTCTGGGGAATGAGATTTAGAGTTTTATGACAGTACCTTGGGAATTGTAGTCATCGGTGGCAATTTCCCTCGCTATTGGGTAGTGGGAATACCTTAATGTCTCCTACTCAATGGATTCTTCAAGTGTTCGACTTCATGTCCTTGTATTCACACTTGTTAGAATGTACTAGGTACCTTGGGGACCATTTTCATTAATGGTGGTTTCCCTCGCGTTTGTTAACGGTTTTCATTATTGACCGGTAATCAAACGGTTTCCTCCATGTTCGACTTTAACTCCTTTATTCGCATGGTTAGGATTCGTACCTTTTTTTGGGCGGTTTGTATTGAAGACCTTGGACCAACAATAGCATCATCATTTTGCTATTGCCCAAGTTGCACAAGACCTTGTTACATTTTATGACACTTTGCTGAGACATAGATCCACCTTGTATTTTTGTGGCTATGATTGATTGTTGAGCATGGATCCACCTTGTTCATTTGTGGCCATGACTCCTTTAGATTTGATATGGCGCCTTTTTGCATATTGAGCGACCATGATAGTTTCATCAGTTATACATATGTTGGATCCGCCTGTATCTTTATGGCGATGTTTTGTATTTGGACTTGTATGTCCCAGAGATCAGTTTTTTTCTGACATTTTATCTCTCTTTTAGGTACCTTTGTTCGAGCCTTTTGATCTTGAATTCTCTGCTCTCTCCATACTTAGCTGTTTCCTTTATAATGTATTTTGGCTATCGTTTTTCCCTCTAACCTCATACATTAGGGGGCATCTGTTATAGCTCAAAATGACACATCTCTGCCTGTGACCACTTTCCTATGTTTTCATCGCATGTCGACACTTCCATGACGACACTTCATGAAAAGTCACTGAAAAAACACCTAACTTGGAGGACCCATATTTTGAGTTCTATAACTCTGTTTGACCTCATCTTTGCGCCATTGGAAATATATTTCAATTAGCTAAAACTTTCCAGAAGACACCAAAGTCTGAAAATGCCCAGAAATACCCTAAAAATGACTTTTTTGATGTGTACGCAAGTTTCCTTAAGGCAAACCCGCGTACGTACGCGAGTTGCTATATATAATAGTCGTGTACGCCTTATATATGCGACTTTATGCATTGCAACCCGCGTATACCTCCTCGTGTACGCGACTGTTGTCTCTGCAACCCGCGTACGCCTCCTGAAAATGTAAAAAAACACGTCTTTTGAATTTCGGGTAGTTTGGGTAGTTATGCAACTGACTCCTTCAGTTGTTACTACTTTGTCTTCGCCCCTAACTCTTCCTTAAACATATAAATAGAGGTAGGGAGGTCCATGAGAGGAGACTTGAATTTTTGCATCATTATGCTGGAGGAATCGGGACTCTCTTTGCCCACACCTTTGCCCTGGCGATCATCCCTTTGTGTTGTAGAGCTTGGAGGCTGAGTTCCTTGGAGAAGAGAAGCAGTAGAACCAGATCAAGGTTTCATGAGGTGTCGAACTTGAAGAGAAGGTATACTTGTACTTGTTTTCAAGATTAATAAAGATGTGATGTCCTTCTTCTTCCCAAATTATTGTTCAATGTGTGATTGAATATTTGTTTATGATCATATGATGATGTTAGTCAGATCATTATTTCATGTTTATTTGATCATCATTGCTTTATATGTGGTCATATTGATTTGAGGAAGGTATAATTCGTTTTGTACGTCTTTTGGAGCAAGAGGAGCGAGATGAGCAAGAGGAGGATTGAAGGGATGCTTGGATTAACCTTCGTTTGGCTAAGGTATGAACCATTCTAATCTCTAAACTTGCTTGTATTTACTTGCAGAACCATTTACATCCACCTTTCAACCCCAGTACGTTGATGGCCTCTTAAACCCTAGCCATAGGAAACTTTCCTTTACAACAAAAACCCATGTGTACCTTGAAAAATCATCAATAAAAGTCAGAAGATACCTTGATCCATTCATGGATGTGACAGGCATCGGACCGTTGATATCAGAATGTATCAGCCCCAATATGCATGTAGCTCGGTTTTCCTTCCCCTGATCGAACTTGTGCTCAGGGTGTTTTCCAACCACACAGCCCTTGAAATTTCCAGTGGTTGCCTTGATGACCGGGAGGCCTTCAACCATGGAGTTTTTCTGTAATTGTTGCAAATATTTGAAATTTATATGACCAAACCTTTCATGCCACAGCCTACTAACTTCATTTCCATGAGCTAGCAGAGCGGTGGGCTTTGCATCCGCCACAAAGTGGGAGTACTCATAGGCTTTTGCATGATGGTTTACAAGGCCTTTAGCAATGAGTTTCTCGGATGCAAGTTCCGTTATCTCAACATCATTGGGCTAGAAGAAACTCTCTTAGGCACTCCTGTATGTGTCATTTGATAGACACTAAGGAGATTTGATGCCAGAGACAGTACATACAAAACATTTGAAAAATAGCCATTCTCAAGATCAACCGTACCTTGTCCTTCTGAAATGATGGTGGAGTCATCTCCCATGTGGATGGGGATGGATTTGCCGGTCTCCAAGGATGAATAGGAGTCTCTTTCAGCCATCATGTGGTTCGAAGCTCCAGAATCAATCAAGAGTGCTTTGGACTTCGAAGTGCTTGCCATGAGGGCATGACCTTTTTCATGCCGTGGTTCTTGATCTTGCTGATCTCTCATTCGAAAGCTTTTCGGAAGATTGATGTGATTTCTCTCAAGGAGAGAGTTAGCTTCATCAAGCTTTTTCTTCATGCTGGCATGTTCAGGGTGGAAGCCCTTCCTGCAGTATGCACACTTGACTTTTTCCTTTCCATGATGCCCTTTTCCTTTGTTCTTCTTTGAGCCGGAAGACTCATCATGCTGCTGGTTTTCAACTTTAGGCTTAGGAGCATCGAATTTAGTTTTTGGGTTCTTCTACTGCTTTCCTTTACCCTTCAGATCTTTGGGCCCCGAGACATGGAGGGCTTGATCACAGGAGGATCTAATGATCCTCATCTGGACAAGCTTATCATGTTCACTTGTTAGGGACTCAATGAAGGCATTGAGTGTAGGCATCTTCCATCCAGGGGTTGTGAGTTTCCCCGCACGGTATGTAGAGACAAAAACTGAATAATCAGCTCCAAGTTTGGAGAGTATGGCGAGGATGAGCTGATCATCCTCTTTCTCCACTTTGCATTGCTTCAACAGTAAGACAATGTGCTTGAACTTTGTGAAAAAGTCATTCAAGGTCTCGAAATTGGAGGGCTGGAGAGACATCAATTCATTTTCGAGCTGGTAAACTCTCAAATCATCCTGCTTTCCATACAGGGCTTCCAATTTGTCCCAAATTTCTTTTGGAGTCTTCAATCCCGAAAGATGGAAGAGAAGATCTCGGGGAATAGAGGCACAAGAATCCAAATGCTTCATCCTTCTTGTTCAAGAATCTAGATTTGTCTATTGCAGAACCAGGCTCTTCTTCAGTGTCCATGGTGACCCTATAGAGTCCTCTGGAGTGTAGCTGGATCTCCATGTCTCCTTTCCATGAGTGGAAATTGAACTGAGTCAAGAGATCTACGGAAGAAGCCATCTGAATCTGCTGGAGCGAATGCTTTCACCTGTCAAAAAACCTGCAAATCACAACAAAAAGGGCAATGTAAGGTCGGACAGCCTACACATTTTAGGCTTTCATCACACCCAACATAGTCGATCAAGCAAGCTTGATCAACAAGTTCTTTACTTGGGGTATTAAGTGGTAAGCCTTGGCTTCTGGTGCAGTGCTGGATTTTTGAGCTATTGCTCAATTTTCGTGCAAGATCTGTCAAAAACCTTGTTTTTGAGAGATCTGAGCTTCGTCCCGCTGTGAGCTCTGATACCATATTAATCTGTCACAGTAATCTAGGGACTAAACACAAGTCTCATCAAAGATTAATAACAATAAGGCATGAAAATGATGTAATTGTGCTACAAAATGAGTAGTCGCTCTGTTTATTCACACAAAGAATGAGTAATACAATACAAGATCATGCTGCAAGCATGAATGACAAAGCAATTCAAATTCCCAAAGAGGTCATTCGAATTGAATGAGTGAGTCTAGCTTAACTAAATGTAAGCCATAGTTAACACTCCAGTTAACCACTGATCAAAACCCTAATTGACTCAACTGAGCCCCAACTGAAGTCGGAGTGCAATAAATGACTGAGTCTAACTGAAAGTAGGTCAGACACATGTCACATCAAGCCAACCAACAAGTGGTAGCACTTCAATGACTCCAATGAACCCTGATGAGGTTAACTGAACATCAGAAGTGGTTGGAGGCGCCTCTGTTGACTCCAGTTCATTAAATAATCAATAAATAATCAATTTAATGATGGAGGGTGCCTTCACTGCTCTGTTTAACTGATTGTAACCATCAGTTAGCAATATGGGGCATTAATGACACTCGGATCACCGCCGGAGTGCTCCAGTTAGCCTTCCCGAATGTAGGAGAAGGATAAGTTAGCCTCCTTGACTGAAGGTAGGCGTGGGTGTGATCTAGCTGATGTCATCTAGTGCTCCTCTAATGTCAATTAAGTCAATGATACTTAGGATAGTGGTTTAACTAGGCCAAATTGACCAAAAAGAGTGTGTATGGTGGTAAATGTCTCGAACACATCATTGACAACTGTAGGAGTTCCCAGGAAGTCAGATCTAAGGTCACCTTACAGTGCAATCTTTTCAAGCTTGGCTATTGTAACTGTGTTGAGGCCTGGAAATTCGTAGGCAACAACAGCAAGGGATTCTCCCCAGTCAACGTTCCCAACTAGCCTGTTGACTGTTTGGTATAGGGAATCCGTTCGGTTTGCGGTCCGGCTACCGTAGGTCAAGTAACAAAAAAACAAAGGTTTTACCGGTTGTCCACCGGTATTTTTGTATTTTTTGACTTAATGTATGAGATGCAAGTGCCTAATTAACAATGCAAGATGATCGAGATGCAGGGAGCAGTCACAACGTGATGCGCAGGTTCTTACCTCTCGTCTTCGCATTCACAAGCATCTAAATCACATATGCAGCAATGAAAAAATGAACTAACTACCTACCTATCTATCTACCTATCTATCTATCCCCGGGGAGCCACACTGTAATTTATTTATGAGTAATGTGTTTTGTTCACGTATTATAAACAGAAATTACAGATAGCTGATATTCCTAGATACAAGACATGAATGATTAAAGATATTCCAATAATCAGATAGCCAATTGCTTTACGAACAACATACATTACTCATGGTGATAATTCCACAAAATAAACCAGAAATCATTTACACGAGAACATAGGTTCTAAGAGTTAGAACGATCTCACGGTTAATGGACCAAAGCTGGAAAAACAAAATAGTTCATCTTTCCACCATCCACTGCATAACATTTGGAAATTTCACCCATCTTTCTCCAACAGGCAAACCATAATTCTTTATTGCAAAGAGAAATAGTTCTTCTTACAATATTGCTTTTCAGTCTAACTAGGAAAAAGTCCTTTTCCCTTCTAAGTTTTCTACATTTATACAAAAGGGTGAGACGGGTGGGCTGCCCAAAGTGACCTTAGGGCTTCCCAACTCCTCGCCTCCCAAAATTCTCTTTTCCTTAAATATTTTTACAAAACGTTACAAATTAAAAAACGACCAACCCTTGACGAGGAGGGTCCCACTTGGGTGTCTAGAAACTTCTTCCACACCGAAGCTTCAGTAGCAATGCCTTCAAAAGCACAAGGCTCCAAAAACTGAATGTTAATTTCAAACTTCTCAGCCTGGTTCTTTATAGCCTCAATCCTGGCTGCACTTAACCGAAGCTGGTCATTTAAAAGCTGCACACTGACAGCTGAGTGATCTACTTCGTTCCTCATGATCTGCTCATCCAGGGCTTTAATATGTTGCACTTTAGCTTCCTCCTCTTGGTATCTCTTCTGCAACAGCTCCACAAAGGCGTTGTGATCCGAGAAAGCATCAATCCTCTGCTCGGCCTCTATCTGGCACCGGTTGTAGGTAATGAGAAGTCTTCTGAAAAACTCGGTGCATAATCCTTTTGTCTTTTTTACGGCCTTCTTGAAATCTTCAGTAGTGTTGATAGCGAACTCCACTAGGTCATAATCCCGCTTGAGGGACTGTTGGTCCTTTGACGGTAGTTCTGCCGGAGTTTCTACATTGTTTTCCAGCCTCGCCATTCTGGCAGTCAAGACTTCAAGAACGTCCTGGGATCTATCCACGAAGTAAGAGGAGGTTTCCAGGATTTCCTCTAACCGGCTATCCACCTGCAGGACTTTGCACCTCTCCTCCTCTATAGCAGTCTGTAGCTGCAGCATCTTAGCTTTCTGGGCCAAGACATGATCTTTGAACGGCTAGAGGTTGACCTGCTGCTCCCTTGCTTCCTCCAGAGCAGTTGTTAGAGAGGCAACCTGTTCTTGATGTTTCATTTCTCGTTCTTGGGTGTGCAGTTCACTGGCCTGCAAGATAATCTTCTGTTGCTCTTCTAGTTCTTCTACCTTTTCTAGCAGCCGATCTTTCTCCGCCTTCAGCTCTTGATATTCGTTCTATACTTTCTCCAGGCATTCTTGGGTAGTCTCCCTAGCCTGTCTCTCTTCATGGAGGGCCTGCAATTCAGCCTTAGAAGCCTTTATCTCCCTCTGCACGTCTTCATACTTCCGCTTCAGCCTATTGCCTTCCTCCCTCTCTTTCCTCAAGGTGTCTTTCAACTGAGCAGAGGATTTCTTAGATAACTCCAATTCAGTCATTACCTTGTCCAAGTTATCTTCTGAGGCGTGGATCATGGCAGCTCCTGCCCTCAGGGTGAATCTTGGATCTCGGTCTGTGTCCAACACAACAGCCGTATCCGTTATCATTTTACCAGACATACTTCCTGTTTCAACCCTTTTTTCTGTTCTCTTCACTATTTTCTTTGTTGCTCTATCATAGAAAACAGTGTTGAAATCAGGGATTTCTTCTCCCCTTTTCTGAACAAAAGGAACTAGCTTCAGTGTGGGGACCATGGGTGTGCTGGCGGCGGGTACTTGTGGGTCCTGAACCTCCGAGTTTTCCACGTCCTGGGTCTTCCCTCCAGCTATATCAGAAGCTGACTGTTCTGTCTCAGTCTGTGTCAGCTTCAGCCTCTCTGCTTCCTACTTTTGTAGCTCCTCATTGAGCTTTCTCTTCGCTTCTTCTGCTTCTTTTCTAGCTGCTTCCTCTGCTTCTTTAGCTGCTTCCTTTGCTTTCTCAGCTGCTTCTTGAGCAGCTCTTTTTTTCGCTTCTTCTTCTGTATGCAGCCATCCTGCAGCTTCTTGTGTCAACCTCTGGGCTTCTTCATTTCTCCTTTTGGCTTCTTCCTCCGCCTTAGCCTGTTCATCCCCCTTCCCACCTTTGGTGGTGATCTTCTTCTTGAATCTTCTCTTTAGTGCTGTCATGTTCGGGGCATTTCGGAAGATAGATTCTTCCCTATCAAAATGGTGGGTATACTCAAAATGCACATTGTTTTCTTTACAATGTTCAACAACTTTACCTTGGGAGTCATTTCTATGGTAAGGCATCTCGCCTGTTACTGACTAGGCTGCACCTAGTTGGACTTTCAGTGAGCCGCCAGTGATGAACAAGATACTTGTTCATATTCAGAGTTCATAAGTCCTTTCAGGCCTCCAGGGCCGTTTTATTTTTTGTAACACATGTTCATACCCCCTTGGGGAAATTGTAAAAAATGCCCTAGCATTTAATTTTTTATAAAAGGCTCGGCTTCCCAGACTTGAGCATCAAGCCGACTAGCCCAGAGTGTTTTTTCCCTTGGTTATTATTGGTTGTTGAACAAACGACTAATAATTTCTGAGTTTTTCACTCACACCTCCAAAGCTGGGGTAGTCATCTTTGTGTTTCGGCCTAGGGAGGTTATTAGAGCCTTCGTGTCGGTGTTTTTTACCATGCTAGGCATTCGAATTGAGTCGTATGGACATGTACTAGGTTCCCCTAGAGTTTCATCAGTTTCCGCAAAAAATATT
>LPNX010180672.1:42516-125275 GCA_001517045.1 Pseudotsuga menziesii | reverse complement strand
ACCACGTGACAAACATTGGTGTATTGATCTGTGATCTGTTTATGTGAAGCGGCTATTCTTGGTGTTCGGTCCTTTGGGAGTACCCTGTGTACCCTAACAATCAAATGGATTTCAGCCTAAGCCATCTGATGATTTTCTCACTTAGAGAAATTTCGTCGAAACTTTCCCATAATTTCTCATTATTCATTGTGGGAAGAGGGAAACCTCCCTCTATCACTAATTCTCATGGCCCTTTGAGGCCCATGCTGCAACATGAGCTCTGATACCACCAAACTGTAACGTCTCTGACCCTCCGACTGGTGAAGAGGATGCTACCAAACCTTATCTATCTGAGCAACCAGCCCCATGAACATGTACATTCATAAAAACTGAAATAAAATGATTTGAAGTAAAAGATGCATACATGGTTACCATACAGCGGAAGAAAAACCATACATTCAAGCATTCAACATGTTCATCATAATTAATTAAACAGTAAATATAATTGCAGAGATGAAATAGTCAAGAACACTTATCTTATGAAGAATTCGTCCCACAACTAGCTACGTCACTGCAACATTCCACCAAACCATAGACCAGTGTGCTCCTTAATCTCTCAGCAACGCTACCAATCCCAAGCTGGGCATGACTCCTCAAGGATAAGGAACAAGCATGCTTACACATAGCCATGGATACACAAATCAGTGAAGCCAACACAGTTGGGTTTATCAGGCCATCAACAAATCAGCCAAGCCAACATAGTTGGGTTTATCAGGCCATCAAGGAGTTAGGAAAAGTTGAATGATAAGCTGGTGAGCTCGTTGAAGAGCTAAGGAAACCTACACCAGAACTAGCTTGACTTCCAGGACACCCACACACACCCAACACAAGGAAATCAGTCCCTTCTCTGCTACAAAGTCCCTCAGACCCTAACCTCCCTTCCACTGCTATTAATGGATTGTGGAGAAGAAATCCATCCCTCTAGCTCTGTCTGTGTGGCTCCCAAACACACCAGGTTTATCAAGCAAACCAAGCACTCATCCCCACTCCAACACAGTCTGAAGACCAACCACTACATACACGCAGCGAAACAAGCAATTCACATCTTGGATGGGGAAATCTGATTCCTGATTCGTTCTTGGCCTTATCGTGGCCAAAACAACCCAATAAGAATCCACAACAACCCCAAAACAAAAAATGAACCCACATCAAACCATAATCATGGGGAAAGAAACAACCCCGATCTCAACACTGAAGCAACAGGAAAACACAGCCCAAAAATGGAAGAGGAGATCCAACTCCTAGCTTGGACAGGGGGTCATACATATACACAGAACCACAAGTCGGTATGGAAAACACACACCCACAGAAGAAATAGTGGATCAACCCACATCACAATTCCCCAACCATGGAATTCACGCATAGCAAAAATCGTTCCTCGGAGGTCGTTTTCCCAGCTCTCTATGTGAGGATAACAATCCCGACCTATGCATGAGGAAAACAATCCCAGCCCATGCATGAAGAGAAGAGAATGACTCTCTGCATGAGTAAAAATGCCAAGCCTATGCATGAGAATAAGAGAGAACGACTGTCCCTATGTGAGGATGGGAAAACAATGGAAGAATAGAGAATGGAGAATCGAGACCTCTTGCTTCCTTGCCCACGTGAAGTGAAGGAATCCACTAGTGGAGTGTGCGTTTGGGCAAGGACTGACAGTCTTGCCACACACCACTTCCCGGCAATATCTTCCCCAACTAACAACATAAGTTTTAATGTGGTAGTTAGCTGATGAGACAAGGAAAGGTGAATAAGTCAATAGGGTGGGTGACAAATAAATGGGTTTAACAGCTGACACATGGATTTTCCCTATTTGCCCAAGGTTTAATAATTCCCACCCTTTATCCTTAGGAAAATCATGCCCTTTTCATCATGGTTGCATTGACATAGTTGGTTGGGGTTCATTTTAATTAAAGTTCATATTTACATGATGCCAAAACTGTAATGTGCTAGATAGCACGATATACCATCGGCAATGATTTCAATCACCGAAACGTAACACAACCAAATCGATGGTGGGGATTTTGCCTTTAGCTCCACACCACGATTTATTACAATATATACATCATATACAATTAATGCAAATAGGGTCAAAACCACGGTGTTACAACAATATTAAAGGATCTCATCAATGAAGGATACATGCCAACACCAACATTCTCATTTGTCAGCTGAGAATTGTCAATGGCTGGGTTGGTGGATCTTGACGATGCAACAAAACTGGAACTATCAAAATACATCTGGTTGTTCATGATGATCTGATCCTCAAAAGGGAAGCAAACAATGCATAAAATGAAAGACATGGTCACTTTCATAGCATAGATCCAATTTCATCCCAGTAGAAGGTTGTATTCAATGGGTGCATCAACCACCTCAACCTCAAACGACACGGTCTTCTCCCCCAACTATAGCTAGAGAGAGGGAATAATGCAATGCAGTCAAAATGAGTGTCCATCAAATGTAGTCAACATGGTCATGGATTTATAAAATGTGGGTGAGCCAAGGCCTTTCCAATAATCCAAAGACATTAAGAAATCCGTAGCACCTTCATCAACTACCGTGTGTTTGATCGTGTTGTTCATAAAATCCACTTCGACTAAGAAATACACATGGTAAGGAAAGAAAGGATGGACCTCATGGGTATCAAATCTAACCATAGTGGAATGATTGGAATAAACCATCCCGAGGGAAGAAAACAAAGCTCTCCTCTATGAAGGACAAGTCTAAAATATTTTGAGAGCTAACATTGCATAAGGATTCTAACCTAAATCCTCAACAATATAATAGTGTTGGGTGGCTCGATCATTAGGATTGTGGCCCAAGTGCTTTAAGACTCCCTTACGAATGCAATGTATTTCTTAAAGTTTTTCAATATGAAAAGGTTTCTTAGGAGGTGCAGGATATTTACCCAATTTGGTTTGTGACGGATCGTAATCTTTCTTTTGGGTCACAAAATTAGCAACATACAGCATGTTGATACAACCATGGCCACCTTTGACTTTTGGTGGGTTTTGTTTCCCACCAAAAGCATTTTCGAATCCCACATTCCTCAAAGCCATATCTTCGTTATGTAGTAAAGGATCCATTAACATAGCTGGGCTTTGTGCAATGAAATTTGAGGCTTCATCGATATGGTGGCACAAGTAATTTATGTGGTATCCCCCATAAATATTGCAAGGGAATTTAACCTTCCATTTAGACTTCGTATCCCCCCCAACATCACTACCATTCTTGTCATTGTTAGATTTCTCCTTCCTATTCCCACCTCTTCTATTAATTCTTCGCTTCTTCTTATTTCATCTAGGATGTGGGTTACCCTTTTGGTATGACGAATTTACTGAGTGCACATCCGCCGATTAGGTGGGATTGGACGAAGCCATAGCTTGTCTAATTGCAATCTGTTTAATAGACAAATTCCTCATTTGATTGGTAACTTGGTCTATGAATTTAGTACTTACAAAGCTGACAATGCCATCGTCATCTGGCCTAGGTTTAAACTTAGGCTCAAAATTTGGTCATGGTGCATTAGGGATAATATCATACAAGATCCCAGACTGAGTGTAAATCAAGTCTAATTACTGATCTCGGAAAATAGCTTGTTCCTCATTCATAACTCTGAGCGTCGAAACATCCTACACAATATAAGGAAATAACAACTTAAGGAACCACTCCAATAGAAAAGCAGGTGGAATGTTGGACTTAATGAACCTCTTCCATCTACACAACTCTTGAATGTGATTAGAAATATGTGTGTCTTTGTCTAACCTAAATGCCGACAAGAGTTCGGTACCAGCATTGTAACGCATCGGTAGTTGAAAGTGATTAAAAAAGGACATGGCTAGATCACTAAAGGTCTGATATGTTCCCCCGGGAAAATTTATATACCATTTTGTCACAAGTCCTGTGAGGGTGCGCTGAAACAATCCCAAATGAACTGAGTCATGATTCAAAGAATTTGAAGAGCACCATAGGTGGAAAGTGGTAACATGATCTCTAGGGTCTTCAACATTTTTACCTTGAAACTTCAGAATGTCCAAAGGAGGTTTAGTGAGAAAAGTCATCTACATCGGATCCTGAGAAACCAGATCGTTGGTTACCTTGGACAGGTCAGGCAAGTTCAATGTATCTAAGAAAGGGAGCCTAGGTTGTGTCATCTAGTTCCACGCTCCCTTACAATACTAATTCATATAGGGATGATTATTGCAAATACCATGTACTTTTCCAGTCAGATAATAACCTCCTCCTTCTTGACCCATAAAAGGATGCACGAGAATATTATAAGTCGGTACACCTTGAGACTGGGGTTCTACATAACCATAATTATAGGAATGATAAAAGGGTTGACCCCCAAATATATAAGGATGAAGATAACCTCCTAACACAACATTATTGGCAGGCGAGGGAACACCATGGCTAAAGGCAACACTCCATCTTGAAGGACCATGCGGGTTATAAGGAGGATGTGTCATGGGAAAGGAATTTGAAGGAATAGGTGTGGTGGACAATGGAGCATAGGATGGAATGTAGGATGTACCTCCAATTTTCACATGTATAGGGTCACCTCCGTGAAAAGGAATCATAGTATTATGCCTATATTAAGGGTATGAAAGTCCTCCCACAAATGGCGCGGAAGGTGGAATATGACCACTACAAAACCTGTCAGCATGGAAAGGGATGGAAGTGCCCCCAGGAACAAGACTAGGACCTACACTATGATCAACAACAAATGATGGGAAAGGGTCAGTAGGGTCTAGCATGCCAAATATAAAAGGACTAGTGCTAGAGGACACATGGTGAGTCTCACCACTCAATCATTGTGAGGAAGACCTCCAATGAGTAGTTGTGAAATATGACAGCTAGGGTCTTGAATTGAAGGAAGCACCCATCCCGTGAGGATCAGTGTCAACTGGAGTCCCAGGTCTACTAAAGGTCACATTCCCCATGTTGGAGGATGGAGAAGGGGGGACTTTTGGGTCTCAGATGTGTTACTCATGATGAGACCAGTGTGTGGATCATAGTGTGTATAAGTTCTCCTAGAATGTCCAATCCTCTTCTGCAGAGGAGGAGGATACCAATAAGGTGAAATATCTACTAAACATCGAGATCAACAGAGTGTCGGAACCAGATCCATGATCACTCCACAAAACAAAAAAGAGTTAACTAAGTATAGACCCTAGATAAAGCTAGCACATAAAGAGAACACTCCTAAGAAAATATAATCCAAATGAAAACAAGCCAAGAGTGAGGATAAATGAGCTCCCAAATGTAGTAGGTATGTCTCTCCTAGGATAGTCCTGAGACTCCCATACACTACAAGTGAAGGTGTTTAACCAATTATAGTGGCCCTCATCTTCAACGCATAAAGAAACTATGTTGTCTAGCCCCTAACTAGCCAAGACACTCACATAATCACCTCTCCAAGTACCCCTTGTGATACCTAGGTAAGGAAAATAAGGTCACCCCAATATAACCAATGCTCAAGTAGACAGTTACAGGTGGGATCTACCGTATGGGCAGGGTAACAAATCTTGAAGCCCGAAAGCACCAAAGGAACCTCAAAATCCCCTAGTTACAAATAATATCCTAGAAATATATCTTGTGCTGCACAGAGAGTGGCAAGGGGATATCCCCACCACAAACATGTACGCTGCCTCATGCTTAAATCCAATGTAAGAGGAGTCTACTGAGAACACTAATTATATCAAGGATTTCTCTTCTCATTTGGATAGACACCTAAATGTCTTACTTTGTAGTCTTGAAAAAATTTACTAACGACACCCTATTCCAAGACTCTACAACCTAAGCTTGTTGGTGCACCTCTATCAAATAAAAATGTGTAATCATTTTTAAGTTAAGCATTCATTTTAAGGGTTGTGATTACTCAAAGGAAATGATCATGCAACTAGTGATGTTATGACTTAGCAGTGAAATAAATATGCATGCCTAACAAATGATGCCAACTACAATTTGTCTTGTATATGAAAAAGGCGTATGCCACTACATGAGATGCATAGATTCCTCTTCAAATTCCAATGAAAATATTCCTATATGAAATCCTGATCACTATTCAAATAAGAAAACCTAATGCAAGTACTCTTTTCATGCAAATGCACAATGCACAAACATGTCAAAGATAAAATATTTTTGTGTTCTTATAATGAATGATATGGAAATGCAATAAAAAGGCTCTATAACTCCCAAAAACTGCATCAAGTATCAGACACAATTGAAGCAATAAACTGAGATAAAAAGGTCTAATGCACTAATATCAAAACAAAAAAGGAGAAGAATGACAAGAAAAACCTTTAACTAAAAGAAAAGCAAAAAGGTCTCTGGTAAAAATAGAAATAGTAAACAAACATCACAGGCACCCAAGAAGACTCAAAAACACTCAAAACCCACCCAACGTCTCTCAAACATCAAATTCTCACTCAAAAGGAGGGCCATACACAACTGTTCACTGAAAACCCACGTGTATACGTGGCTGTAAGTGATACAACCCGCATGTATACGTGAATGATACCTCTATGACCCGCATAAAACAAGAGGAAGCTGGTAAAAAGGCATGCTAATATCCAAATTACTTCAATAGGATCCTAATGGGATAACACACTTCTGAACATGGCACTAAACCCCAGATAAATAGAGAGAAAATGAAGCACATAGTGCACCCAAAGCCCAACAAACAAGGAAAGTCCCCAACGGAGTCACCAATTCTGTTACATAGAAAACTTCCTACGGCTTGGGGTAGACCACAACAAACTGTATGACTCCAGAAATCAATCCATTTCCGTATGAAATAGAGATAAACAAAGCTAACACTAAGGGATAAAAGGCGTACCTTATTCCAGAAGGTTGTAGTATATCCCCATTGAGATTTTCAACCACACTTGCACCTACATTCCATTCTCAACAACAACGAAATAGACAATCACGATATGTATTAAGTGTTAGGCCTTGTTGGTCCAGGAAAAGTGTACAAGGAAGAATGAGATGCTCAAGAAAGGAAGGGAAAGTGTGCAAGTGACAAGGGGAAAAGTAGTTCAGTAAGGAAGGAAATGAATCAACGTAGAAAGATAAAACATGTGTGGTTGAGAAGGGCAAGAAAGGAAGCACAGAGTAGAGAAAGCTACAGCAGGATAGCTGCGATGAGGAAAGCAAATCCGAATTGGTGGAAGAGGCAGGTAGAAGAGTTAATGCTAAGAAGGTGGAAATCAAGGATGACAGTGGAAGGATGAACTGATGGAAGATGGAAGGACGGTTTTGTGGCTAGTTATGACTAGTACAGACGAGCTAAAGGATGTTACCACGACTAGTTAAGGCTATGGTTAATGCATGAAGGAATTTTGCGGCTAGGTATGGGCTAGAATTTATTATAACAGAGATATTTTGCAACCATTTTGAGTCTATAATGACTGAATAGTACTCAGTCAGCCCCAAGTGGTCTGGGAAATGTTATAAATAGAAGGAACTGGCTCTATATAAGGGTTATATAGGTTGAACAAGACAAGTGATATAAGTTAGAAAATATTTGTTCACTCAGTTAGATTAGCTTTGTTTAGATTCAATAGATGACTTAGAGAAGAGTCTAGTAGAAGTTGAAGGCTATTGAGCTGCAGATCTGGTAGCTGTGTGCAAAGACTGCTAGTAAGTAGAAGAGTCGATCTAGGTTGTGTACAGATCAATAGGAGTAGATAGAAGCAATAAAATATAGAGCATGAGAGAAAGAAGATTGAGTCAAAAAGACATATCTTAAGAACAATATGTAAGTTGTAGGATGCAAGGCGCTGCCTATATTTCTCATGCTAGATGAAGAGCACCTTGGTGGTTTTTCCCATATGGGTTTCCACATTATTTCTTGTGTTATATGGATTAATGTTGTTGAATGGTGAATGTTTATGTGAATGTTTGCTTTGTTTATGTATTTTTAACTTCGTAATGTATTCACTTGTATATCTTATATTGTAACCCGATGTTCCTATTGGGAGAATCATTTGTATTTCATTGTACCCTGATGTTCCTATCGAGAGAGTCATTAATTTAGTCATGTAAATTCAATGAGTTTAACCCTCTATTGTAAGTCAGGGAAATAGTCCCCACAATTGAGTTGAGGTTAATGTTCCTTGTTGATCAAGGGGGCAAAGTCCCCATAGTTGAGGGGCACTAGGGTTATTAGACTCTCATAGAGAAGTCGGCCGTAGTAAGTAATTGTTAAGTCAGAAACTAGTATAAATAGAGAGTGAGCCTCTCTATTTGACACACACACTCAATCAATTGGGGAGAATGAGTGAGAAAGGAAGTGTTGGCACAAGTGAGAGAGATCAGCTATCGAAGATCATCTTTATGTTTTCAGGTTTTACTTTTGCTACTAGTGCTCATTCTATCTCTGAGGAAGTTTCAGGGTTTTATCCTTTATGGTTTCCTAGAGGAAAATTATTTTTGTTTCTTGACTCTTGTGATTATTTTTGTGCATGTTATTCTCTTAGATAAGATCCTATGATCATATTGCTTAAATGATAAAAATCTAACATGGTATCAGAGCTAACCTGAGAAGAAGACACTATGCAGCTGCAGAAGCTAGGTATTCTTACTATTTGGGTCTCTCTCTACAATCCATTAACAAAATGAGGCTAGGCTAACTCTCCATTGAAGGGCGCATCTTTCTGTCGAAGCAGAATTTGATTCCGGCCATTTTCAGTTTTGACCTATCACTACTGTAGGAAATTAGGCATTTTCATACAAGTGGAATTTTTGAGTGAGCCCAGCATAGGATTTCTCTCCTCCTAAAAATTGAAATTTAGAGACTAAGGTTGAATTGTTTGGTTAAGTAAAACTCGAGGAAAGTCAAAGCCTTGTTTGACTCTGGGCCTGAAAAACCATAAAATACTAAAACTGGTAATTTTGGTACATTCGCTATATCAAAATATTGAAGAAGGCTCAGGAGCCAAACCTTTCATAGGTGAAATATAAAATCCTGGTGTACCCTGTGTAAAACTTTAATCCTCAGATTCGTTATATTCTAGGAGATATGATTCCTCCAAATGAGGGTTCCATCCCCTTCCAGGATTCATCACTAAACAAGACACCTAGGGAGAATTGATATACCTCGTGCTATGAAGGTCCAAATGAAATTTAGCAAGATGTTCCAGATAGGGAATGGACTTTCATTTCTGTGGTAAATGCTTCAAACCTCGAAGGTGAAATAGTGATACATGGCAGTCCGTACAAGTTCGCTATGTTGAACAGTCCTGAAATAAGTAACCTTGGTAAAAGTATCATACATCCCAATTGGTGAAACCAATTCTACTCAAACCTTTGGTGTTGGAAAGAGAATAGAAGAGGCTACATTAGTACGAAATTTTAGACATAAAGGAGTAGTAATTTTAGAGATACCGCATAAAAAATATCAAGCATTTCTGTAGAAGAAATTGGAAAACTAGGGATTCCTGTTCTAGGAGCTTCCCTCCACTGATTTCAGACAAGGAGTACATTGGATAGCTCTCCTTGAAGAGGACCATTTTTCTATCCAACCAGATCTGAAAGATTCCAAGTTTTGAAAATTAGGGTTTCTTTGACAAACCCTAGATCAGCCAGATCCGGAACCAGGACAAACACCTCAAATTAGTAAGATCTAATTTTTTGCTATTTACATTTGGGGTTCTCATTTCAAAATGTCCTATCACACCAGCTTGATGACAAGCTTTGTGAAGCTGAAACATTCCGAGTATGGAAGTGTTATAACTAGATCTTGTTCTTATTTTATCTGTTCTTTTTGTCCTAATTTTTAACCATTGGTTTACTATGATTTTACATTTTAAGTTGGTTTTAAGAATTTTTGACAATCAACAATTTTTGTTGGATTTAACGCTTTTAATAGATGAATTTTTTCATTATTTTAATTTTAAGGTTTGTTTTTTTGGGGCTTATTAGTTAATATGTATATCTTTAAGCTTTCAAAAACTTATAATAAAAGTTTATTCCAAGTATTATGCTTTATGAATAACCCTTATTTTAAAATAATTGGTTAAATATATGCAAAAGAAGATTCATGTAGCGCAGGAGTGAAGATCAAAGAATGGCAGCGCTACAGGAATCTCGTATTTTTGAGATTAGGGAAAATAGCAGTGATATTGTGTATTCTAAAGCAGAGGAGGTTGTTCAAGACCTGTGAAGAAGGAATGATACGTGTTTAGTACCCAATAGTGATTATGACAGGTCAGCAAAAAGTGGCAAGGATTATTAAGGATCGTGGTGTCACCTGACGTTTTTTAATTTGATAAAATTATTGAAGGAGCTGGTGGGTAGTCGTGGCTAATGAAGAGAAATCTATGGAAGTTTGTTGATACATATGAAGACATGATGGTGCATATTCAACATTTTTTGTCCATCATTATGATAACATTTTTGAAGCAAACAAAGACTTATAAACCCACATGATTCACATTTTAACCCACAATGATTACTTAGTTGAATAATCAACCAATGGAAAATAATTCCATATTGGAAATATAAAATAATATTAAAGATGAATGATGATAAAAGATTACAAATTGAGTGCCATATATATATTAATTGTAAAGGCACTCTGTAGACCATCCATGAAAGGATGCGTCATTTTAGAATAGTTTACTAATAACCATTTATTAATTATTAATTATTAATATCAATATATATTGATATTAATAATTACTATTGATATTTAATTATTTAAGTTTGTTACATTGCCTTCCGGTTCAAGATGCTTTGTCCTCAAAGCATATTTTATAAAACTAGTATATAATTTAAATATTGTAAGTGAAGCGATGGGTTATTTCGTAAAACCATGGGCTATTTCACTTTGTTTTTTTAACTTTTCCCCTTTTATTTCTTTGTTGATAATTTTTTTACTTTTTTATTTTTTATTCTTCATTTTCCCTCTCGTTCTTGCTTCATATTTGGACTGGAATTAATGCTTCTTCAAAGAAATTCAAAGGCCAAAGGCTAATTTTTGTTCAAAAACCAATTTTTAACAGAGAAACTCTGAATATGGATGGCTAAAAGCCATTGTGAGATCAAGGACCTAAATTCAAGGAAACCTTGAACATGTTTTTTAACTTTTCTTTTTAACTTACGTTTTTTTTTATTCTTTATTTTTCCCTTTCGTTCTTGCTCTAATACCACTTGAAGTAGACAAAGAATTCTAAACCCACATGACTCACATTTTAACCCACAATGATTACTCAGTTGACTAATCAACCAATGGAAAATAATTCCATATTCGAAATATTAGATAATATTAAAGATGAATGATGATAAAAGATTACAAAGTGAGTGCCATATATATATATTAATTGTCAAGGCACTTTGTATACCATCCATGAAAGGATGTGTAATTTTAGAATAGTTTACTAATAACCATTTATTAATTATTAATTATTAATATCAATATATATTAATATTAATAATTAATATTGATATTTAATTATTTAAGTTTGTTACAGCCACAGGAGTCTTGTATTTTTGAAATTAGGGAAAATAACAATGATGCTATGCATTCAAAAGCAAAGGAGGCCATTTAACACCTATGATGATGGAATGATACGTGCTTAGTACCCAGTAATGATTACGACAGGCGAGTAAGAAGTGACAAGGATTATTGAGGATTGTGGTGTCACCTATCGTTTTTTAATTTGATAAAATTATTGAAGGAGCTGGAGGGTAGTCGTGGCAGTTGATGAGAAATATGTGGAAGTTTGTTCATACATATGAAGACATGATGGTGCATATTCATCAGTTTTGTCCATCATCATGACATACGTGTGACCAGGTAGAAAAACCATTAACAAAATTATGGTTTACATTGACAGTGTGTTGATTTTGTAGGGAAAATTGAAAAATCATGAATTTGTTTGTCACGAATTTACTAGGCTGCCAGTTTCATTGTTACAGAGAAACATTTAAAAAAAAATTGGACCGTTCTAAAACAAATTGATAAGTTAGGGTTGCACAGCAGAGATGAAGAAGAGTGGTAAAACAAATAGAGTTGAACCAATGGATACAAGCTGGGAAGAAAGTTTTCCTAATTGTGCAGCGATTTTTCAAAGGGATGGTTGATTTGATTTATTCTAGAGAATCAATGGTTTTAACTTAGAATTATCATACAGATTTGCACAGGGTTTTGATAAAAACACTGTTTCATTTGACACCCTCAAATTTGAACTTACCAAAGACTTAATTGAAGAAGCCATGGGTATAGAAGGTGATGGAGAACTTTGGTTCAAGAAAATAACCTTTAATTTTAATTCAAAATATTTCTAATTGTCGGAGGTTGAAGCCCTAGACTACGGCAAGGGTGTACAGCTGCATAAATTCAATCCTGACTAGAGAGAGGTTGTCATAATTATACAGAGTTACATCACTTGTGAGGGAAGATTTTCTTTAGTTTTCAAATATCATATCAGATTCCTCCAACATTTGAATCAAGAGTCCAAAATGAATCTCCCCTTTTTCTTTTTAAAGAGCCTGCAAAAAATGTCAGATAGAGTTAAAGGGCATAAACATCACACTCAACAGTATATCTTTCATCATTGACTTATAAAGTTGATTGTTAATACAGTTCTTCAGAAAAATGGTAGAAACTGGGAACACTTTGTGTTTTGGTCAGGTATTCATACTCAGCAAGAAGGTCATCCCAAAAAGAGGCAAATGAACAAACAACATTTCCTTGTAAAAAGGTTAAAGAGAGAAATAGTTGAGGAGCTGGTGAAGAACAATATTCAAGAAGAAGTTTCAGTTCAAAAATTCAAAGACTCTGTGTATGAGGAGAGCATAGAAGCACTCAATGAAAATCAAGAGCAGATTTCAGAGAATATAGAAGAAATCCATAGAGTTGATACAAAGCAAGAAGAAGGAAAGAGTTCCTTAGAACAGAATCAAAGTCTTACAGATGTACATGAAGATATAATGGAGTTTCCTGTTATAGACAATTTGAAAGCTGATAATCCATAGAGTTCAGATGAAAAGTCCAAAGAAGAGTCATTTGTAGCAGTATTAAAATGTGAGATGGTACAACTTTTAGCTATTAAGTATCAAGGAAAATCATTTGTAATGCTAGGAGGAGTAGAAATGAGATGGAGACCTAAAACAAGAGAAAAAAACAAATTAAGAATTAACATAAAAAATATTTTAAATCCAAAGTTTTCTAAAGAGAAGGTGACTGCAATTGAAGACTCTTCATCTCAAGAAGACTTGGAAGATTAAGAAGGACTGGATTCCAAGCAGGTTTGTAGTAAAAAAGAACATTCGGTGACCCTAAAGTCATCACCAGAAAAAGACAAGGTTGCAGAACAACCAAAAGTTTGTAATACTGAAAGAGATATGTCATTAGAAGTTCCTGTAGAAGAAGCAGATAAAGAAGAGGAGGAGGATGATTTCATTTTCAAGAAAATGAACATTCCTTGGCTATCAAACAAGACTTCTACAACAAAAGAGGGACTTTGTATATATTCTAAAATTGAAAGCCTACAGAAAACAATAAAGTTGTGCAAGTATCAAATCAGTTTTCTAAATGAAACAAACAAGGGTTTAGTCATGACTAATAGAAGGTTAAGGGAAGATCTGGATGACATAAACACACATTACCAGGAGTTATATCCATTTCAAAAGAAGCATTAAGAAGAAAGAAGCAGACTCAAGGTCAGTTTGGGGAATTGAACCAAACAATTAGAGACTTGACCCAGTAGAATGAGAGATTGTCGAAGAAGATTGAAGATCTTGAAGCAGAGTAGCTGAGAACTAGAAGGCATTCACATGCTTTAGAGGGGATTTCATTACTGGCTGAAGCAACCAAAAACCTATAAATATTGCTACTGACAAGTGTCATTTTTTTGTCATAGTTAATAGTTTATTTTGAAAAATATAATTATCTTAGTAGCAGTTTCGAGTCTTAACCTAAATGTTAGTTAGTTAGTTATGTAACTATTTTTTGATGAAAGAAGTATAAAAGTAGGAAATTAGATGAAAGTAGGGTTCGAATTTTCACTTAAGGAGAGGCTTTTGGAGCTTTGAAATCTCAAGCTGGCACTTATAACTCTTATGTAAGTGGATGACTATTATTGATTATATATAAACTGATAATCCTTTTTACCTATCATGTTGTTTCATTTCTGATCTGGTTGATTGCTCAGTTTACAATTTCATTTCTTGTTTAAAGGTTTTATTCATGTAAATGCTTGTAGCTTGTGGGTGGAATTAGTGTTTCATGGGTAATGTTTATGGCTTATTGGGTTGTGTTTGATCCCCAGTTTATCTAACTTGTGCATGATTCAGTTCTGTATTAGTTTTTGAATGTTTATTACCTCCTTGACGATGAAGTTTTAAACCAAAACTATAAACTAAAACCCTAAAAACCAATTTTATTCTATTTCTATTTGAGATTGTGTTATCTTGTTTTTGTGGTAGTATAGGAACAATTTTTAGCACAAACCTCTTTGGCGCCATTGTCGGGGATGAAACTAAAGTATATCTTCCTTGGGTTTTCATCATTCAACTGATTTTTATAGGTGAGGAAAATCAGCAAATCATTTAGACTAATTTTTCACCAAATTGGATACACATTGGCTACCAAAAGGTTTGGAACCAAAAGAAACCATACTTCACCTTTGCATCAAGGTGTCTTTGATCGAGAACACATTTTGAAGGGAACTAGGAAAATTTAGAGATCACAGTCTTCTCCTTCTTTATGTACTTTTGAGTTTTTTGACCTAGTGTCACCTTTTCCACGTTCAGAAGAGAAAAGAGAAAGTATGTCATGGTCAATATCTACTTTACCAGTTAGTAGCTTGCAGGTTTTTATTGACCCACAATCCTTTAAAAAAGAAAAAACTCGGTCTCCTGGAAAGATCCCTTTGTTTCAATTGAAAACCTAGAAAAATCCCTTTTCAGCTAAGTTCCAATCTAGTAAACAAACCTTTTCCTTCACCAAGCCCTAGTAGTTTCACAATGGCAGGACAAAATCCTTTGGACATGATGGATAGAATGGTGGCTGCTAGGTATGCACCATTAGTCCTTCCTCGGCCATTGATATCCCTTCCAGGAGGGGATTGTCAAAAATATTTAGCAAGGTTCAATGGTCAGGGAGAAACAATTGCTAAAGAACATTGGGATGCCTTCCTTAGTTATGCAAACAACCAAAACATTGAAGCAAAAGATGTATGGATGAGGGTGTTTGTGCAAAGTCTGGATGGGGAAGTTAGGAAGTGGTTCAGGGAACTACCAGAAAATTCAATCACCTTGATAGAAGAGCTATATGATGCATTTATGAGGCAATGGGGTGACACAAAGGACCGCACTTATTATATTACTAACTTTGGAGTCTTAAGGGTGAAAAAGGATGAAACCATAGAATATTTTTCTAAAATATTTAACAAAATGTATGGTAGGATTCCGATAGAAATTAAACCCTCTGAAACTTCCCCAAAGCTTACTTATGCCAATGCTTTTGATCATGAATTATCTTTACACCTGAGAGAGAGAAGGCCAGTTATCTTATTAAACATGCAAGAAGCTGCTTTAGAGGTAGAATCCAATATCCTAGCTTCAAACAGACTTAAAGTGAATTTAGATCAGTAAACATATGATAGAAAGGGTAAGAAAGAAGTGATTCCAACACCGTCCACATCACAGTCAGCTGATAGTAAAATTAATGAAATGGCTAAGTTAGTCAAAAGTTTAACAACAAAACTTAATAAATTGGAACTAGAAAAGAATTAAAACAGGCTTGCACAAGAAGGAGAAAGAAACCCTAACAATCCTAATCAATTTAGGCACCAGTTTGCACCAAGTTTTATCCCTAGAGAGTGAAGAAACAATGATATTCAGAGGGAGAGAAGAGAAAATGAGGAGCAAAGAGTTCCCCCTCCTCTGCAAAATAATATGATAGATGAAGTTGAAGAAGGTGAAGATGTTTAGGATCATTATTTAAATCAAGATATAAATTATTTTGGAGAATTTTCAGCTAAAGGTTTCTTAACAGAAGATGAATATCTGAATTTTGATTTTTTTTTATGCAAATTTTACCAAACAGAAAATGATTTGGCTCCTCAAGTTTCAGCTGAAATAGGTCAGTCAGAACCAAGAAGGTATATTAATTTAAGGTCTGGAATAAAGCAGGTATCTCATATTCCAAAGAAGAAAATAGTTTCATCTCCTAAACAGTCTTCAGGTCGAGCACATGATAAGAGAATAGATCAGGGTGAGTCTGATAAAACTGCAGAAATTGAAGAGATAAATAGGAATGTGCAGACATTCAATTTTGAAAAATAATTGTGTAAAATCAAAATTTCAGTCCCCTTTACTGAGTTATGAAGAATCCATGTTATAGAAATCCAGTTCTCAAGATGATAGGTTCAACTGCTAATCAAATACCCTAAGATAATGTGAAATTACAGGAATAACATCCTAAAATCTATATTGGTTCTACATTAGCTGATAAAACTGAAAGTGATTCAAACTCACCTCCACCTTTCTATATAACATTGACTATTCAAGATCAGATGATTCATAATTGTTTACTTGGTTCTGGTGCTTCTCACAATTTGATGCCTAAGGCAGTCATGGAGGCTTTAGGGTTAAGTATTACAAAACCCTATCAGGACTTATATGCATTTGATTCCATAGTTGTTAAATGTTTGTGAGTGATTAAGTATATGGTGGTAAATTTAACACGGTTACCTATGAAAAGTGTCATCATGGATGTTGTGGTGGCAGATATTGGTCCTAAATTTGGAATGCTACTTTCAAGACCTTGGGCTAAGAAAGTGGGGCGTACTTTACAAATAGATTTATCATATGCAACAATTTCTATTTTTGGAGGAGAGAACAGGAGATTGTATAGATAATTATAGTATGCTTACATTGTCATTGATGACAAGAACCCAACAAATCATCCACTTTATGTTGTAGAAAAGGATTTGGGGTCATGCATGTTGAATTTCAGTGATGATAAAACTAGTGGTATGTTGGAGGTTGAGAAAGAAAAACTAGTCAAACGCTTTGTTGAACAAAAGGATGAGTTGTGGCAAATGTATTTTGATGGCTCTTCATCTAAAGAAGGAGTAGGAGCAGGTATTGTTTTGGTTTCCCCTGGTGGTGAGTCGATAAGTTTGATGTATAAATTGGATTTTGTAACTACAAACAATACAACACAGTATGAGGCATTGTTATTGGGTTTAAATGCTACAAAAGACCTGGGCATTCAACAAATTTTTCTTTATGGTGACTCTGAATTGGCTGTTTAGCAGGTAAGGGACAAATATCAAGTAAAGCAAGGTTTGTTGAAAGTATATAGGAATGAGTTCTGGGACATGATTGATAACTTTTTTATTGCATTTAATATTACCTTTATTCCCAGAGATCATAATCAGACAACTGATTCACTTGCTTTAGCAGTCACACATTTGAGAATTCCGAAACAAACTCTGTTAAAGTATCCCATTGAAGTCAGATACAGACCTTCAGTACCTGATAATATCAAACAATGGATGGTTTTTGAAGATGACATAGAAATAAAGAAATTTTTGGAATTGACCGGTGAGTTTTTTAATATGTTTATTGATCAAGATGAGGATGAGGAAGTTGAATAGGTTGATGAATGTTCAGAAAATGAAATTGCTGGACATAAAATTATTGAATTGAAAAGTAATTTTATTCCCAAAGGATTGGTCCCCCTTGAAATAATTTCTTTCAAATATCATACTCCATTGAAACCAGCAACTCAATCTTCAGAAGAGAATGTTGTAGAATGTAATATTGGCATAGAAGAGCAGCCTAGAATGGTGAAAATTTCAAAATCTCTTTTAGCTGAGAAAAGAAATAGGTACATTAAATTGTTGAAGGAATATGTTGATGTATTTGGTTGGTATTATGAGGACTTAAAAAATCATGACACAAATATTATTCAACATAAATTTCCTTTAAATACTAATGTAAAACCCTTTAGACAAAAATTAAGAAGAATAAATCCTGCTTTATTCCCAGTCATAGAGAAGGAAGTTAAAAAAAATTTGG
This sequence comes from Pseudotsuga menziesii, assembly GCA_001517045.1. Classification (NCBI taxonomy): domain Eukaryota; kingdom Viridiplantae; phylum Streptophyta; class Pinopsida; order Pinales; family Pinaceae; genus Pseudotsuga; species Pseudotsuga menziesii. The sequence continues at coordinate 107,194 of LPNX010180672.1, read as the reverse complement.
ATGAAAAAATCATTGTTCCACTTAGATACTCATCATGGGTGGCTAACCTAGTTCCAGTCAGAAAAAAGAATGGAGAGATAATATTATGTGTGGACTTTTGTAATTTAAACAGAGCTTCACTAAAACACAATTACCCATTTCCTAAGATTGAGCAGGTTTTGCAGCAAGTAACGGGTGCTCAGAGAATTTCAATGGTGGATGGATTCTTGGGCTATAATCATATTGCTATGCATCCAGATGACAAGAAGAAAATATATTTCACCACTCCTTGGGGTACTTTCATGTATGACAAGATGCCATTTGGTCTGATGAATGCTGGTGTGACATTTGAAAGAGCTATGGATATAGGATTTGTCGAGGAGAAGGAAAAGTTTGTTGTGATTTATTTGGATGACATTACAGTGTTTTCACAGTATAATGAAGAACATATAAAACACCTCAAAAAAATATTTTTGAAGTGCATAAAATATGGACTGTCATTAAATCCAAAGAAGTCACATTTTACTGTTCAGGAGGGAAAGCTTCCGGGACATTTGGTTTCATCAAATGGAATAAGGATAGATCCTAAGATAGTTAAATCCATTTTAAAAATTATTTTTCGTAGAAGTAAGAAGGATGTTCAGTCTTTCATTGGCAAGATTAATTTTCTGAGATGGTTTATAACAAATTTTTCCAAAATTATAAAGCAGATAACAACTATGTTAAGGAAAGATCAAGAAGTGAAATGGATAGTAGAGGCCAGGGCCTCATTTGAGAAGATAAATTAGGCCCTAACAGAAGCCCTGATTTTTTGAAAGATTTTTTGACTTGTTGCTTTGCATCACAGGACACAATAATAGTTTTTTTATTACAAAAAAATGCAAAAGGACTGGAGCAGCCAATTTATTTCTTTAGTAAGACTCTCAGGGATATAGAAATGAAGTATAGTACCTTGGAAAAGCAAGCATATTCATTGGTAAAGGAATTGAAATTTTCAGAATTTATATTTTACATTCAAATATCATTTCCTATGTTCCTAATGTTGCTATAAAAGGCATTTTAACTCAGTCGGATTCTGAAGGAAAGAGGGGAAAGTGGATTGCAAAGATTATGGAGTATGATGTGGAAATCAAACCTATTAAGCTCGTCAAGGGACAAGGTTTGGATAAATTGTTAGCAGACTCAAATTGTGAAGCTGTTGGCCTCCATTTGATGGAAGAACAATTAGTACCATAAGAATTGCAAGAAGGGAAAGACAATGAACAAATTATGGACAGATATGCAGACTCAGTTTGGTATGCTGAAATTGTTCATTTCTTATTGTATTTATAGTGTCCTGAAAATTTAGAAAAAAAAAATAGTTAGATCACTGAAATTGAAGGCTACTAAATACTTTTTAATAGATTCGTAATTACTTTGGAAGGATCTAGGAGGGGTATTGCTTATATGTTTAGACAAGTCAAAGATTGAGGAAGTTATTTCTGAATCACATGAAGGTGCTTGTGGAGGACATAGATACTAGAAGGCTAATTCTTATAAAATATTGAGGTCTGGGTACTATTGGCCTTCTCTGTTTTCTGATGTATATCAGCAGGTAATAGCTTGTGTTCCATGTCAAAAGGTTTTTGGTAAACAAAAACTTGTGTCTTTACCATTGAAGCCCATTGAAGTTAATGGTCCTTTCCAGTAGTGGGGCTTAGAATTTATAGGTGAAATAAACCCTGCTTCTTCTGGACAACATAGATGGATTCTTACACCCACACATTTTTTCACCAAATGTGTAGAATCCATTCCTACAAGGAATGCAACTGATAAGGTGATAATAAATTTGATTCAAGAGAATATTCTAAGTAGCTTTGGGTGCCCTAAAAAATTGCTGACTGATAATGCTAAATGATTCAAGTCTAAAGGTATGGTTACATTTTGCGAACAAAATGAAATTGTTCTGAAGCATTCTACACCTTATTACCCTCAGGGAAATGGGTTAGTAGAATCAACAAATAAAAACATTATTCAGAGCATTAGAAAGCTGTTAAGTCAGAATAAGAGGTCATGGGATTCAATGTTAAAGTATGCACTTTGGGAAGATAGGATAACTACCAAGAACAAAATTGGTTCCTCTCCTTCTCAGTTAGTATATGGTACTGATGTTGTATTTCCAATTCAGTTAGGTATCCAATAATGAAATTATTTCAAGATAGTTTGGAGGAACCCAATGATATTCAAAGGATAATTTTTTCACTTATTGAATTACAAGAAGAACGTGAAGTTGTAGAAGAAAAAGCTCAAATGTACAGAAAGGAAATCAAAGAAAGATTTGATAGGAAGATTAAGAAGAATACCTTTCTTGGGGGAGACATGGTTTTAAGGTGGGATTCCAGAAAGGAATAAAAAGGTAAGCATGGTAAATTTTTCAATCTATGGTTTGGCCCTTCCATAATTTTGAAACTGTTGGAGAACAATACCTTCATATTGCAGACTTTGAAAGGTGAGGAATTGTCTAATCCAGTGAATGGACAATTCCTCAAGAAATTTTACAACATTGAAGGTAAGAGACTTTTCTTTCATTGTATATACTGGTGTGAAAAAGATTGAATAAAGACTCCATAACATAATGGAAATTTTGCGGAGTAGCAGACATGTTCAGTTAGATGGAATTAGGCATTGGTCTATAGGTTCTTGAAGCCTCACAAGGAGGGCTTCATCCTGCAACAAGAACCAGATGTTATAACAAGATATTGCTCTTAGTTTATATATTATTTTTGTCCTAATTTTCAACCATTGGTTTACTATGATTTTACATTTTAAGTTGTTTTAAGAATTTTTGACAATCAATAATTTTTGTTGGATTTAATGCTTTTAATGGTTGAATTCTTTCATTATTTTAGTTTTAAGGTTTGTTTTTTTTGGGCTTATTAGTTAATATGTATATTTTTAAACTTTCAAAAACCTTATAATAAAAGTTTATTCCAAGTATTATGCTTTATGACTAACCCTTGTTTTAAAATAATTGGTTAAAAATATGCAAAAGAAGATTCTTGTAGCGTAGGAGTGAAGATCAAAGAAGGGAAGCTCTACAGGAATCTCGTATTTTTGAAATTAGGGAAAATAATGGTGATGTTGTGTATTCAAAAGTAGAGGAGGTAATTCAACACCTATGAGGACATAATGATACGTGTTTAGTACCCAGTAATGATTACGACATGTGAGAAAGAAGTGGCAATGATAATTGAGGATTGTGGTGTCACCTGTCGTTTTTTAATTTGATAAAAAAATTGAAGGAGCTGATGAGTAGTCATGGTTGTTGAAGAGAAATTTGTGGAAGTTTGTTGATACATATGAAGACATGATGGTGCATTATCATCATTTTTTTCCATCATCATGACAGATGTGTGACCAGGTAGAAAAATGTTGATGTATTTGTAACATCAGAATGTATTCACTTGTATATCTTATGTCTTGTACCCCGATGTTTATTCCGGGAAGTGTCTATAAAGTATTTGAGTCATGTCATGCCCCAATGTTCCTATCAGGAGGTTCTATAATGTAAATAAGTCATGTCAAGTCATTGTGGGTAACCCTCCTATTGTTCAAGGGTTAAAGTCCCCGCAGATTCAGGGCACTAGGGTTATTAGACTCTCTTAGAGAATTCAGCCCTAGTGAGTCATTGTCAAGTCGAGAATTAGTATAAATAGAGAGTGAGCCTCTCTATTTATCACACACTCACTCACACTTAGTTGTAGCAAATAACTGAGGAAGAAGAAGTTGTTGGGGCTAGAGAGAAAGAGGCTATTGCTGTTGGGATATCATCTTATTGTTTTTGGGGCTTTGCTATTGGTGCTGATTCTATCTCTGAGGAAGTTGCAGGGTTTTCTCCTTTATGGTTTCCCCAAGGAAAATCTTTATGTTCATTGTCTTATGTGTTTGATTTCTGTGCGTGTTATTCTCTTAGTTAAATATCCTAAGTTAATGCTAGCTTAAATGATAAAAATCTAACATGGTATCAGAGCTAACCTGAGAAGAAGACACTATGCAGCTGCAAAAACTATGGATTCATACTTTTTGGATCTCTCTCCATATATTTTTAGAAAAATAAGTTTGGACTAAGTCTCCTCCCCAGGGTGCATATTTCTGTCGAACCAGAATCTGATTCTGAGCATTTTCAATTTTTGACCCAAGACTAGGGCCGAAAATTAGGGCTTTTCACAGAAGTAGAATTTTTGAGTGAGCCTAGGCCTGGATTGATATACTCATAAAAATCGAAGTTTAAAGATCAAGATAAAAGCATTTGGTTGGATAGAACTCTGGGAAAGTCAAACCCTAATATGCTCCTGAACAAACACTACAAAAATTCAACTCCAGATCCAGATCCGACATCTTTACCTGCTAAGATATAAATATTTTGTATTTCCATTTGAGTTTCTCATTTAAATATTCCTCATGATACCAATATTGATGAAAATATTGAGGGAGATGATAACTTCCGAGCCTAGAAGTATAGGATATCCCCGGTCCTGGAAGAAAATGAGTTGAACTCCTACATCAATGAGGAGATTCCAGTTCCAGAGGGAGATGAGGCTAAGCCCTTACATAAGAAGAATTTGGCTATGGATAAAAGGATTTGTGGAAATTGAACCAGGTGATATATTAATTTTACTCACAACAATTAACAATTGATCATGCAAAATCACTCACAAAGAGACTGAAAATTGGAGCTGAACACTAAACTGTATTAAATCAGTGTACAATAGCCAACACTGTAATAACATATTTTGCTAAATAAATAACATACATCATGGATTCTAATGCATGAGGAGAAATTCGAATCTAGCATAAAGCAGGCTTACTAAAAATAAGCAAATCCCCCATAGGTGTAAAAAGTTGATCCCAAATCTGTCATGGAGCTCATGAATTAGAAAAATGGATTAGGCAAGCTAAAGAGTGGTGGAATGGCAGATCATACATGCTTTTGCATGGAGAAAAGAGTGGAGGATGAAGAGGACAAAAAACTAGTTCACCTCACCTAGTCTTCCTTTTCTATTTGCCTTAAAACACTGAAAAAGCAGGGAATAAAGAAGAAAAAGCAGAAGGGCGCCTAGGAGGCCAGGAATAAAGCAGATTTTATTCCTTGGGATTTCCCATGTGCTACATGAGTCAAATGAGGCAAGTTTGACCACTATGGATAGGTAAAAGACAACTTGCACAAGGTGGGACACATGAACTAGGCTAATAAGACAAAAAGAATTAAATTAATGTCTAAATGGGTAAACTATGGGTTGATTATTCTAACAACCCCCCTTAAGCCTGACTTATGAGTAATATATTAGAAAATTATAGGGCCTAGCAACAAGGCTTAGTCACCCTTTACATACTGCATGTCCATTTAAACAAGGAAAGAGGCAAAACCAACTTGGGAAAATAATCCCTTAAACATGGACTGTAAAACAAAATTGTATAATCTTGTCTTCACTCATGCTTTCATAGCATGATCAGCAATCCCCAGCAGTGATTTGAGATTGCTGAACGTCTTCTCACAAAATTATTTGGTGAAGATATCAGCTACTTGTTCCGAAGATGAACAGAAGAGTAGGTGAATGGTGCCATCATGCACAAGCTCTCTGATGTAGTGCATATGGATCTCAATGTGTCTGGTTCTCTGCTTCTGAACTGGATCTTTGCAGATTCAAATGGTACTCTAGTTATCACATTAGATGGTAGTTGAGTACTCTGTTTCGAAGCCACACTCTCCAAGTAAACCTTGCAACCATAAACATTGAGTTGCTGCATTAACAACTCCTCTGTACTCTGCTTCTGTAGATGAGAGTGCAATGGCACTCTGTTTCTTGCTTGACCAGCTGATTGAAACTTCTGCAAGCATGAAAACATATCCTAATGTGTACTTTCTATCTGTGCTATCACCTTCCCAATCACTGTCAGTAAATCCAATCAAATCAAGATAAGATTTTGCTTTATAGAAGATCCCACGTGTCCTTGTTCCCTGAACAAAGTTAAGGATCCTTTTGGCTGCTTTCCAATGGATCTCTTGAGGCTGATCCATGAATCTAGAAGCCACAGTTAATGCATAACAAATATCAGGTCTAGTATGTGTCAAATACAACAAACATCCAATCAATTTCCTATACAGTGTATTGTTTACCATAGGTGAAGAATCAGCTTCTTCCAGCTTCACTCCTGAAAGGAAAGGAGTTTTGCTTGCTTTGCAATCCTTCATTATGAATTTGTTCAGAAAGTCCAAGGCATATTTGAAATGGTGCACCTTGATTCCAGCTTTGGTTTGAGCAATCTCAAGCCCCAAAAATTGACTTAAGAGCCCCAAATCTGTCATGGAGAAGGCTAGGTTCATAGCTCCTTTTAAGGAAGCAATCTCAGCCTGTGAGCTTCTTGTAATGAGGAGGTAATCAACATATAACACAATTATCATTAATGAACCATTAAATAACTTCAAATAGGCATTTGGATCTGATTTTCACCGAACAAAATTCAGTGATAGCAAGAAGCTATCGATCTTGGCATACCAAGCCCTGGGGGCTTGCTTTAGCCCATACAATGACTTTCTCAACCTGCACACAAGAGAAGGGTTAGTAGCAAAACCTTGAGGCTGCTGCATATATATCTCCTCAGTGAGATCTCCATTTAGGAAGGCACATTTTACATCCATGTGATGTACCTCCCATTGCCTTGAGGCTGCAATGGCTAAGGCTAGCCTGATGGAATCCATTTTTGCCACTGGGGCAAAAGTCTCATTGTAATCTATGCCATGAACCTGTGAGTAGCCCTTGGATACCAATATGGCCTTGTAATTCAGTGGTGAAACATCAGCAGCAAATTTGGTCTTATAGACCCACTTACACTGTACTAGTTTTCTCCATGGGGGAAGATCCACTAGCTCCCATGTGTTGCTCTTCTGGAGTGAGCTGAACTCCTCCTTCATGGCTGTTTTCCATCTTGGATATCCTACTACTTCTTCATATTTTTGAGGATTATAATCCACCATCAAATATCATTTTTCAGCAAACATAGGATCCTTCATGCACAGACCACTCTCAAATTGAGATCTAGTCCTCCTTGGGTCATTGGGATCCCCAGCTAGCTCTCCTGCTGCATGTAGTGTCTTGGCTGCCCATTTTGGCCTTGTAGGGATGTTAGGGTCTGCAATAAACTCATCTCCATCAGAAAAATCAGAATCATCATGTTCAACAAACTCTTTACTTACTTCTTGAGGTTCAGGTGGTGAAGAGGCTTCACCAACTTCCACTGTTGCAAGGGGTTCTTCTTCAAACTGAACACACCTTTCGATGAAGGCTTTGTTTGTGCTCAAATTTATCAACTTGTACCCTTTTGAATATTTATAGTATCCAACAAAAAGACACTCTTGGATTTGGGTCTACAAAGCCTTCCTTTTCTCTGTTGGGATTCTATCCCAAGCCTTTGAGCCAAAAATCCTGAAATGGGTCACATCTGGCTTGTGCCCACTCCATGCTTTGAAGGGAGTCATGCCATCAAGATATTTGTGAGGCACCCTATTCTGAATATAGGCTGCACAGTTGATAGCTTCGGCCCAGTACTTTGGTGGCAAAGTTTTAACCTCCATCATGCATGTTGCCATCTCCTTTAGTGATCTGTTCTTCCTCTCAGCAACACCATTTTGTTGTGGCGTGTAAGGGATAGAATGATGCATCTGCAAAATAATTAATAAACTCAGACTTGACATACTCACCACCATTGTCATATCTGAGGGCCTTGAGTTTCCTTCCAGATTGGTTTTCAACCAAAGCCTTAAAGACTTTGAATAAGCCAAAAACTTCAGACTTGTGTTTCAGGAAGTGAACCCAGCAATACCTGGAAAAGTCATCAATGAAAGTCAATGCATATTTGGCCTGAATCATGGAAATATGAGGGAATGGACCAGAAACATCACCGTGGATCAGCTCGAGGGGTGCATAGGTTCTCTCATGACTAGCTCTCTCAAATTTGTGCTCTGGGTGTTTTCCTAGGATACAACCTTGGTAGACTCCTTTGGAAAATTTTATCTTGGGAAACCCTATGACCATCTCTTTTTCACTAAGATAAGAAATATATTTGTAGTTTAGGTGGCAAAATATTTCATGCCAAATCTTGCTTGCTTCATTAGCATGAATCAGAAGAGCGGAGGGCTTTGAGTAAGGTAGGAAGTGTGAGAACATGTATACCTTTTGAGCATGATTCACAACTCCTTTTGCAATGACTCTACCAGTTGAAATATCTGTGATCTCAACTTCATCGAGGGAGAATATGACCTTCTTAGGAGACCCAGTGTGGGTCATCTGGTACACTGATAGGAGGTTGGAGGCAAGACCAGGCACATACAACACATTTCTGAACTGACCATGATCAAGATCTATCCTTCCTTCACTAAAAATTTCAGTGAGAGAGTCATCTCCTAGTACTATAGATGGTCCTTTTGACTTGTCGAGTGAGGAGAAGGCCTTCTTAGTAGAAACCATGTGTCTTGAAGCTCCAGAATCAATGATAAAACTGGGTGAGCTTGATGTGCCAGCAACTAGAGCATGAACTCTCTCTTTGTCATCTAAACTTGATCATCCTTCTCTCTTCTTTGAGCTTTCTGGAAGTGAGATACCATTCTTCTCCAGGAGTTGGGTCAGCATGTCTATCTGCTTTTTCATACAAGAGCTTTCAGAGTGATTTCCTTTATTGCAGTATGTGCACTTGTTCATTTCACCTTTGTTTTTATTCTTTTGGTAGTTCTTCTTGGGACCTTGTGGATCCTCCGGAGACTGTTTCTTGTCTCTCTTTTGCTCAGGTGGCTTTTTATCTTTCTTTTTTCTTTTTGAATCCACCCTCAAATATCCAGCAATCAAAGCTTGATCTTTGGATGGTTTGATGGTGCCCATCATCACCAGCTTGTCCTGTTCCTGTGTGAGAGATTCCATGAAATATGCAAGGCTAGGAATCTTCCAGGTTCGAGCTGTCAGTTTTGTGGCATAGAAGTTCGAAACAAACACTGAATAATCAGGACCCAGCTTCGAGAGGATGGCCAGTATGAACTGATCATCTTTGTTTTCAATACCACACTGTTTCAGCTGCAAAACTAGTGCTTTGAACTTGGAGAAATTTAGCTGCAAGGATTCAAAGCTCGTTGGACTCAGAGAAATCGGCTCATTTTTTATTTGATGTCCCCTCATCTCATCTGTCTTTCCAAAAAGATCAGCAATATTCTCCCATAATTCATTTGGTGATGTCAATCCATCAATATGGAAAAGGAGGTCTCTGGAAATACTCAGACACAGGAGGCCATAAGCCTCATCCCTCTTGTTGTGCCATTTTAGCTTCTCTGCATCTGCATTGGGATCTACTTCTGTTTCCATAGTCACCCTTTAGAGGCCTTTCACTCTCAACAGTATCTCCATCTTTGCTTTCCATTCAAATAAATTGAAGGGAGTCAAGATAGTTTTCTGTGATTGATCCATAGCTTAGAAAATCTGTCCTGACTGTCAGTAGAAGGCTCCCAGTCACTGATGTCGAACCTGCAAAACAATTTTTGAAGGAGAGAAACAATCTACAATGGCTCTAATACCATGTGGAAATTGAACCAGGTGATAGATTAATTTTACTCACAACAATTAACAATTGATCATGCAAAATCACTCACAAAGAGACTGAAAATTGGAGCTGAACACTAAACTGTATTAAATCAGTGTACAATAGCCAACGCTGTAATAACATAGGTTTCTAAATAAATAACATACATCAGGGATTCGAATACATGAGGAGCAATTCGAATCTAGCATAAAGCAGGCTTACTAAAAATAAGCAAATCCCCCATAGGTGTAAAAAGATGATCCCAAATCTATCATGGAGCTCACGAATTAGAAAAATGGATTAGGCAAGCTAAAGAGTGGTGGAATGGCATCTCATACATGCTTTTTCATGGAGAAAAGAGTGGAGGATGAAGAGGACAAAAAACTAGTTCACTTCACCTACTCTAGCTTTTCTATTTGCCTTAAAACACTGAAAAAGCAGGGAATAAAGCAGAAAAAGCAGAAGGGTGCCTAGGAGGTCAGGAATAAAGAATATTTGATTCCTTGGGATTTCCCATGCACTACATGAGTCAAATGAGGCAAGTTTGACCGCTATGGATAAGTAAAAGACAACTTGCACAAGGTGGGACACATGAACTAGGCTAATAAGACAGAAATAATTAAATTAATGTCTAAATGGGTAAACTATGGGTTGATTATTCTAACAGGATTATTTCTGATTCAATCAAGGATCACCTCATACCACAGGTGTCCTCCCTAAAGACACCTAAATCTATGTTTGATTCCCTAACCAAACTATTTGAAGGAATGAACATAAACCGAAAGATGACCTTGAGGAACCAATTGAAGAATGTGAAGATCCAGAATGTAGAGACCATACAGTCATACTTCACTAGGGTCTCCTAGATCAAAGAACTACTTGAAATAGTAGATGAAGAAGTGGAGAATGTAGAGATTGTAATGACCACCTTGAATGGTCTCCCTAGGACATGGGACTCTTTTGTTCAAGGGATCTGTGCCAGAAAAAAGTTAGTCAAGTTCAGAAGACTATGGGAAGAATGCTCTCAAGAAGAAGCTTAGATAGCAGCTTGAGAAGAAAAAATGGAAGTGAAGATCAATCTCTCATGGTATAATCCAAGAAAACCATATCTAGCCACCACAAAGCTAAGTACTCTCATCAAAGGAATAACTTTAGAAAGCTTAGAGATAGGTCTAAGTTCATTTGCTATACATGTGATGAAAGAGGACATTTTTCTATATATTGTCCTAGAAACAAAATTAGCTCTCACAAGAAGAAGGGAAACAAGAGAACAAATCATGCTCATGCTACAGATGATGATGAACCTTCCACAAAGAGAAACAGACAAGACACTGATGATTCTTGAAGTGATGAAGAATATGTTTTGATTTCCTCTCCCACGGGATCTATCACACATGGAAGCAATGATTGGCTTATAGACAGTGGTGCTTCCAAACATATGACAGGATTCAAGGAATCCTTTGTGAAACTATCTGAACATGAATCACCTAACAAGGTGAAACTCGGAGATAACTACCAATATCCAATAAAAGGTAGTGGTGAATCCTCATACAAGCTAGACTCTGGAAAGTCTATCAAGATGAAAGATGTATTGTTTGTACCTAGACTAAAGAAGAACCTCCTCTCCATATTTGCATTGGATGAAAAAGGAATTGAGGGTTGCATTTGTAGATGACCAAGTCCTCATGTGGCCAAAGGGAAAGTATTTCGATGATGTAGTAGTGATTGGGGAACAAGAAAGAGGACTATACAAATTAAAGGGCCAACCAGAACAAGCTTTGGTTCATGACTCGGTAGAACCAAATGAGATTTGACATAGAAGTCTTTCACGTGTGCATTACATAGCACTACCACTTCCAAGCAAAGCTATTGAATGTCTCCCAGAAATGCAGACAAAACATGAAGGTGTATGCAAAGGATTTGTGAAAGGGAAGAACACAAAGAAGAAATTTCCAAGTAGCGAGAGGAAGGAAAAAGGAATCTTGGAAATCATCCACTCCGATGTATGCGGTCCAATGTCATCTAGTTAACTAAGCGGGTATGTATACTATGTTTCTTTTATTGATGATTTTTCTAGAAAGGCATGGATATACTTTATGAAGAACAAAGATGAAGTATTCAGCAAGTTCAAGGAATTCAAAGCCTTGATCGAGAATCACATAGAAAAGAATATCAAGACCTTTTGATCAGATAATGGCGGACAATTCACATGAAATGAATTCAAAGAGCTAAGCAAATACTTAGGGATTAAGAGGGAGCTATCCACTCCATATAATCCACAACAGAATGGGATTGAAGAAAGAAAGAATAGAACGATCATGGAAGCAGCAAGGGTCATGCTTCATGATCGAGATCTTCCCATGCATCTATGGGCAGAAGCTACCAAAACAATGGTGTATGTACAGAACCATACTTCACACAAAGTACTCAAGAAAAAGACACCTGAAGAAGTCTTCTCCAGAAAGAAACCAGAAGTCAGCCATCTTAGAATATTCTGTTGTCCTGTATACATACACATTCCGAAAGAAAAGAGAACGAAATTAGATCCTTCAAGAAAGAAGGGTATATTTGTGGGATATTCTGAAATCACGAAGGCTTATAGAATATACTTCCCAAGGTTCAAGAAGATTGACATTAGCAGAGATGTAACATTTGATGAAGATTCATCCTACATCAAATCCAGGAAGAGACTGGTTGAAGAACCTGAAGAAACAAGAGCACCCAGAATTCATGATACAACCATGAACGGAGAAAGTCAAGAAGAAGATAAAGAATTATAAGAACCTCAAGAACCTGTAGATCCACCTCAGGAGAAGAATCCTCATAAGAGGAAACATTCTTGGGTACGTGAAATTATCCAAGGTATAGAAAGATATGGAGCTTTAGAAGAAACAAACAGAGGAGGAAAGAGAACTAGGTCCCGCTCCAGTTATGTAGCCTTGCTATGTGACATTATTGATAAAGAACCTTCCAACTATGAAGAAGCGGAAGAAAGGAAAGAATGGAAGGAGGCCATGATCGAATAGTATCAATCAATCATAAAGAATTATGTTTGGGATGCTGTCCCAAGACCAGAAGGAAATTCCATTGTAAGTTCCAAATGGATCTACAAGATCAAGCATGCTGGAGATGGAAGCATAGAGAAATATAAAGAAATATTCATGGCTCATGGTTTCTCCCAGAAAGAAGGAATATATTATGAAGAAAATTTTGCACATGTATCCAGATACACTTCCATCAGATCATTACTTGCTCTGGATGCAGTGATGAAATGGAAGATACACCAGATGGATGTCAAGAATGCTTTCTTGAATGGTGTAGTATAAGAGGAAGTGTATGTGGAGCAGCCACTTGGTTTTGAGACACATGACAGGGAGCCTCATGTGTTTTGATTGAAGAAATCCCTATACGGTTTGAAACAGGCACCCAGGACATGGTACAACATAATTGATGGATTTCTATCTAGTTTGCGCTGTACCAAGATTAAAGCAGATTCCAACCTTTACTACAAGGTTGAAGATGGAAATATAGTGATACTCCTACTGTATATGGATAATCTGTTTGTAATAGTTATGAATGGGTTGATTGCTAATATGAAGAGGAAACTTGCTATTGAGTTTGAAATGAAAGAATTGGGTATGATGCACTATTTATTAGGCATGGAGGTGTGGCAGAATGCGGATGGAATCTTCCTTGGACAAGGGAAGTATGCAGTAGATATTCTGAAGAGATTTGGGATGATGGACTACAAGGCCATAACCACACCTATAGCATTGAACCTGAAGATATTGAGTGATGCTTCATCAGAAGTGGTTGATGTTACGATGTATCATCAGATGATTGGGTATTTGATGTACCTGACGAACACAAGACCGGATATTCGATTTTCTTTGAACACCTTGAGCCAGTTCCTGACATATTCAAGACATCTTCACTTGATTGCTGCAAAGCATATTCTGAGGTACCTAAAGGGTACAGTTGATTATGGGCTCAAGTACGAGGAAAATTGGAAGATTAACTTGGAGGGTTATGTTGATTCAGATTGGGCAGGTAGTGCCATTGCTAGGAAGAGCACTTCAGGGTGCTGCTTCAGTACATGATCAAGTGTGATCTCTTGGTTTAGTAGGAAGCAGTCCTATGTGGCACTGAGTACAGCTAAAGTAGAATATGTTGCAGCTTGTTCAGCTAGTTGTGAGGCAGTGTGGCTAAGAAAGCTACTATCTGATTTATTTGATCTCTAGTTGGATGCTACTTGTATATATTGTGACAACCAAAGTTGTGTGAAGTTGTCAGAGAACCCAGTGTTCCACGATAAGTCGAAGCATATCGAGATCAAGTATCACTATATCAGGGATATGGTGCAGAGAGGAGTAGTGAAGCTCTAGTATGTTGTGATGGACAAACATATAGCTGATGTGTTGATGAAGCCATTGGCCATAGTGAAGTTTGATTACTTCAGGGAGAAGCTTGGTGTTCTCCAGATTGAGGTTCCCTCCAATGGCAAATGATGAGACCTAGAGCCATTCTTACATGGTGAGAGGATTAGGTTCCGTCCATGGTCAGATGTAAGGGTAGAGCCATTATATCATGGTGAGAGGATTTGTTTCCTTCCATGTCAGATGTGAGTGCTAAGCCATTCTTATGTGATTGTAGGATTGGTTCCTACATGATTAGATATAAGTGCTAAATGCCATTCTTGGAATGGAGGCACCTGGTTAGTTACCGGGAATACTCAATCTGGGACTGAGGGCCATTCTGATATGACTATGGGATGTAGTCTTACATGATCAAATGTGAACGCATGACCATTCTGATGTGATTGAGGGATGTGTTCCCACTTAATCAGATATAAGGGATGATGCCATTCTTTGGGAGAATTGAAGCACTTGGTTAGTTACTAGGAATCCTCAGTTTGGTACTGAGAGCCATTTTGATGCGATGTTTTCAAACATGGTCAAATGTAAGTGTAGATCCTTTTTGACAAGATGAGGTCGGGTGTAAATGCAGGGCCTTTTTGACAAGATGAGGTCAGATGTAAGTTCAGAGAATTTCTGACAAGATGAGGTCGGATGTGAGTGCTAGGCCTTTCTGACAAGATGAGGTCATATGTGAGTGTTGGGCATGCCTTTCTGACAAGATGAGGTCAGATGTAAGAGCTAGGCGGGCCATTCTGACTTATGCTCAGATATAAGTGCTGAAGACCTACATGAAGGGTAAGCCTACAACCAACATGAAAAAGGGATGGATCTGTAGAACTTATTGTGACGAGAAGAATCAAGGGATAGCACTGTTCTAAGATAGCACCGATGATGATGATCCAAACTTGATGATGATCTAGATCAAGTGATGATCTAGGCGTGATAATGATCTAGACTTGATGATGATCCATATCAAGTGATGATCTAGATTTGATGATGATACAATGATCATGATCTAGCAGTGATGATCCAATAGTCGTGATGATTCAGATCCCGTGATGAAGATGATGATGACTTGAAGATGAAGATGACTTGAAAATGAAGAAGACGAAGAAGACGAAGAAGACTTGAAGATGAAGACAACTTAAAGATGAAGATGACGATATGATCCAGTTGATATAGAGAAGAATAATAGTGCTGAAAATTGTGTCGAAAGAATACCTTCCTAGTTAAGAGGGAGTATTGATGTATTTGTAACTTCGAAATGTATCCACTTGTATATCTTATTTCTTGTACCTCGATGTTTTTTACAAGAATTTTCTATGGTGTATTTAAGTCATGTCATGCCCCGATGTTCCTATTGGGAGGTTCTATAATGTAAACAAGTCATGCCAAGTCATTGTGGGTAACCCTCCTATTGTTCAAGGGTTAAATTCCCTACAGTTCTGGGGCATTAGGGTTATTAGACTCTCCTAGAGAAGTCGGCCCTACTGAGTCATTGTCAAGTTAGGAATTAGTATAAACAGGGAGTGAGCCTCTCTATTTATCACACACTCACTGACACTTAGTTGCAGCACATAGCTGAGGAAGAAGAAGTTGCTGGGGCTAGAGAGAAAGAGGCTACTACTGTCAGGATATCATCTTACTGTTTTTGGGGCTTTGCTATTGGTGTTGATTCTATCTTTGAGGAAGTTGCGGGGTTTTCTCCTTTATGGTTTCCCCGAGGAAAATATTTGTGTTCATTGTCTTATGTGTTTGATTGTTGTGCTTGTTATTCTCTTAGTTAAATATCCTAATTTAATTCTAGCTTAAATGATAAAAATCTAACAAAAAATGATTAATAGAATTCTGGTTTACCTTCACAGTGTGGTGATTTTGTAGGGAAAATTGAAAAATTGTGAATCTATTTGTCACGAATTTACTAGGCTTCCAGTTTCATTGTTATAGAGAAACATTTTCAAAATATTTTTGGTTTGTTCTAAAAGAAATTTGTAAGTTAGGGTTGCACAGAATAGATGAAGAAGAGCGGTAAAACAAACAGAGTTGAACCAATGGATACAAGATGGGCAGAAAGTTTTCCTAATTGTGTAGCGATTTTTCAAAGGGATGGTTGGTTTGATTTCTTCAAGAGAATCAATCGTTTTCACCTAGAATTATCATATAGATTTCCATTAGGTTTTTATAAAAACATTGTTTCATTTGACACCCTCAAATTTGAACTTACCATAGAGTTAATTGAAGAAGCCACGGGTATAGCAAGTGATGGATAACTTTGGTTCAAGAAAATACCATTTAATTTCAACTCAAAATATTTCTTATTACCATAGGTTGAAACCCTAGACTGGGGCAAGGCTGTACAGTTGCATAAACTCAAGCCTGACTGGAGAGAGGTTATTAGAATTCTACAAAGTTACATCACTTGTGAGGGAAGATTTTCCTTAGTTTTCAAATATCATATCATATTCCTCCAACATTTGAATCAAGAGTCCAAAATGAATCTCCCCTTTTTATTTTTGAAGATCCTGCAAAAAATGTCAGATAGAGTTAAAGGGCAGAAATATCACACTCAACAGTCTATCTTTCATAATGGACTTATAAAGTTGATTGTTAATACAATTATTTAGATAAAAGGTAGAAACTGGGAACACTTTGTGTTTTGGGCAGGTATTCATACTTAGCAAGAAGGTCATCCCAAAAATAGGAAAATGAACAAACAACATTGCCTTGCAAAGAGGATAAAGAGATAAATAGTTGAGGAGATAGTGAAGGACAGTATTCAAGAAGAAGTTTCAGTTTAGAAATTCAAAGAATATGTGTATGAAGAGAGTAGAGAAGCACTCAATGAAAATCAAGAGCATTTTTCAGATAATATAGAATAAATCCATAGAGTCGATACAAATCAAGAAGAAGGCAAGAGTTATTTAGAACAGAATCAAAGTCTTACAAGTGTACAAGAAGATATAATGGAGTTTCCTGTTATAGACAAGTTGAAAGCTGATAATCCACAGAGTTTAGATGAAAAGTCTTAAGAGGAGTCATTTGCAGTAGGATTAAAATGTGAGATGGTACAACTTTCAGCCATTAAGTATCAAGGAAAATCATTTGTAATGCTAGGAGGAGCATAAATGAGATGGAGACCTAAAACAAGAGAAAAAAACAAATTAAGGCTTAACACGAAAAATATTTTAAATCCAAAGTTTGCTAAAGAGAAGGTGATTGTAATTGAAGACTCTTCATATCAAGAAGACTTGGATGATGAAGAAGGCCTGGATTCCAAGCAGGTTCATAGTAAAAAGGAACATTCATTGACCCTAAATTCATCGCCAGAAAAAGACAAGGTTGTAGAACAACCAAAAGTTTGTAATACTGAAAGAGATATTTCGTTAGAAGTTCCTGTAGAAGAAGCAGATAAAGAAGACGAGGATGATGATTTAATTTTTATGAAAATGAACATTCCCTGGTTATCAGACAAGACTTCTATAGAAAAAGAGGGACTTTGTATAGTTTTTTAAATTGAAAACCTACATAAAACAATAAAGCAGTTAAAGTATCAAATCAATTTTCTAAATGAAACAAACAAGGGTTTGGTCATGACTAACAGAAGGTTAAGGGAAGATTTGGATGACATAAACACACATTACCAGGAGTTCATTTCTATTTCAAAAGAAGCATTAAGAAGAAAGAAGCAAACTCAAGGTCAGTTTGGGGGATTGAACCAAACAATCAGAGACTTGACCCAGCAGAATGAGAGACTATCAAAGCAGATTGAAGATCTGGAAGCAGAGCAGTTGAGAACCAGAAGGTAGTCACATGCTTTAGAGGGGAGTGCATTACTGGCTGAAGCAACCAAAAACCTATAAAGATTACTACTGACAAGTGTCATTTTTTGTAATAGTTAATAGGTTATTTTGAAAAAAACAATTATCTTAGTAGCATTTTTGAGGCTTAACCTAAAAGCTATTTAGTTAGTTATGTAACTTTTTTTTGATGAAAGAAGTATAAAAGTAGGAAATCAGATGAAATTAGGGTTCTAATTTTCACTCAAGGAGAGGCTTTTGGATATTTGATATCTCAAGCTAGCACTTATAACACTTATGTAAGTGGATGATTTTTATTGATTATATATAAACTTATAATCCCTTTTACCTATCATGTTGTTTCATTTCTGATTTGGTTTATTGCTCAGTTTACAATTTCATTTCTTGTTTAAAGATTTTATTCATGTAAATGCTTGTAGCCTATGGGTGGAATTAGTGTTTCATGTGCAATGTTTATGGATTATTGGGACGTGTTTGATCCCCAGTTTATCTAACTTTTGCATGATTCAGTTCTGTATTAGTTTGTGAATGTTTATTACCTCCTTGATGATGAAGTTTTAAACCAAAACTATAAACCAAAACCCTAAAAACCAATTTTATTGTATTTCTATTTGAGATTGTGTTAGCTTGTTTTTGTGGTAGTCTAGGAACAATTTCTAGCACAAACAGGAAGTATAGGATTTCACTGGCTCTTGAAGAAAATGAATTAGATACCTACATAAGTGGAGAGGTTCCAGTTCTAGGGGGAGATGAGGCTAAATTCTTACACAAGAAGAACTTGGTTAAGGCCAAGAAAATAATTGCTGATTCAATCAAGGATCACCTTATACCACAAGTGTCTTCCCTAAAGACACCTAAAGAGATGTTTGATTCCTTGACCAAGCTATTTGAAGGGAAGAACATAAATCAGAAGATGAATTTGAGAAACTAGTTGAAGAATGTAAATATCTAGAATGTAGAGACCATACAGTCATACTTTACAAGGGTCTCTCAAATCAAAGAACAACTTGAAGCAGTGGATGAAGAAGTATAGAATGCGGAAGTTGTGATAACCACCTTGAATGGCCTCCCAGGATCATGGGATTCATTCATTCAAGGAATGTGTTCCAAAAGGAAGTGATTACCTTTAGTAGACTCTGGGAAGAGTGCACACAAAAAGAAGCATGACTCATAATAAGAGAAGAGAATATGGAAGCAATTGAAGATCAAGTAGTCACGATTCAAAGAATATCCCTCAAGAGATGAGGAATACGAAGAACTCAATTCTTGAAGAACGTCTTATCCAACTTAGCATTTGGATAAGAAATGATGATGTTATGAATGAAGGAGATGATAAAGATGAAGGATCAACAAGGATTCTATCCATGAAATGGATAAAAGATAAGTATTCAATTGACCTTTCATGATATTGTTTTGTTATGCATTTGTCAATATTCAGTTGATTTTTTATGCATGATAGAATGCTTGCATTAATGAAAGTATACTACTAATATTCATGTGATGGGTAAGTATGTCATGGTTCTATACAAATATCCATTGCTACTTATCTAGAATGAAACCTCTTTGCTGACATATTCGATTAGTGCACAATCTCAATGATGTCATGGTAGAGATGGAAGGCATCTAGAAAGTTTTTGTGAGATATGGATGAATGTTGTATTGGATAAAATAGTTGCATGATTATATATTTATGCATAACAATTTGGTGTTATGAATATTTCTTATGAAATGTTTCTAACCATACAAATAATGCATTTGACTTGTAGGAAATATCGTGTACAATCAACTACAAGAAAAGAAGGATGAAACTTGTTCCGAAGAACAAGTGACGACAATTTGAGAAATAATCCAAGATGAAGAATAATATGACGATACTTTCAAAGAAATAAAGAGGTCTCAAAAACAATGTAGTTATAGCCAAAGAAGAAATAGGAAGGAGTGTACCATTTTAAGAAGAATGATGTCTAGGATGCGGTATTGAGACCTGAATGGAAGTACATAGTATCTTCCATATGGATCTACAAGATCCAACATGTAGTAGATGGCAAAATTGTGGGATACAAGGAAAGATTTGTAGTACGAGGCTTCTCACAGAAAGAAGGCATACAATACAAAGAGACACCACTAGAAGTTAAGACTTGTGATAGGAAGACTCGTGTGTGAAAATTAAAGAAGGCCTTGTATCAGCTCAAAAGACACCCATGGGATAACACATACATGAGGAGGTTGAATATCACCTACTGTGATGAATATCTTAACCTTTTCTACAAGGTTGAATATTAAAGCCTATAGAGGATGACAAGATCACAGATGTGTGCGAGAATAATGTTTTCAAGATAGAGGATCTCGGTATCCAGTTTCCCTAGATGGATACATAGAATATCAGTAGCAAAGAAGCTACTTGTCACTCCAGTACAAAATATTTCAATACATAGACTATGAAAGGCATAGGGAGAGTGATGCTCCACTTCAAAGGGAGTGACTGTAGAATATCCCTAGATTCAACATGGTATGATAGGATGGACAACTTACTGATGGCTCTAGGATTTATTGAGAGTAAAGAGGATTCCAACCTTTCCTTCAAGGTTGAAGGTGGAAGATCAATGATGCTCCTGTTATATTTCGATGACTTGTTCCTCACATAAAAGAGGAGCTCATTAAAGTTTCAAGAAGGAGACTTGCTGTCGAGTTCAAGATGAAGGAATTGGATATGATGCACTACTTTCTAGGCATGGAGGTGTGGCAAAATGTGGATGGAATATCCCTAGGAAAAGGGAAGTATGCAGTGGATATCTTGAAGAAGTTCAGGATGATGGACTGCAAGGCCATGACCACACCTATGGCATTGAGCCTGAAGCTATTGAGTGTTGCTTCACCAGAGTTGGTTGATGCTACTATGTATCATCAGATGATTAGGTACTTGATATACCTAACGAATATGAGACCAGGTATTTGCTTTGCTATCAACACATTGATCCAATTCCTGACAAATCTGAGACATGTTCACTTGATTGCTGCAAAACATATTTTGAGTTACTTGAAGGGTACAATTGATTATGGGCTCAAATATGAGGTGAATCAGAAGATTAACCTATAGGGTTATGTGGATTCAGATTGGGCAAGAAGTGCCATTGATAGGAAGAGAAATTTGAGGTGCTGCTTCAGTATGGGATCATGTGTGATCTCTTGGTTTGACAGGATGGAGTCCTATATGGTGTCGAGTACAACCAAGAGAGGAGCAGTGAAGCTCTAGGTTGTGACCCGAATCGAGATCTCTCGAAAGAGGGAGTTCTAGCATAGCCAGTGAGACAGGTTATCTGAGCATAAAATCCTAGCGGAGCTCATAGGTTGCTAAGACGTAAATGGTCTTGTAGGTTGTCCTTGGATGTAATCAGTCCCGGAGAAGGTCACAGGTTATCCTTGGATGTAATCATCCCTGATGTGATTATATGCTAGAAATGGTCAGAGTGAATTTTGAGTACTTCATGGAGAAGCTTGGTGTTCTCCAGATCAAGGTTCCTTCCAAGGAGAAGTGATGAGTCCGACAGCCCTTCTAACATGGTGGTAGGATTAGCTCCTCCCATGGTGAGATGTAAGTGCATATCCTTTTTGACATGGTGGTAAGATTGGTTCCTCCCATGGTCAAATGTAAGTGCAGAACCTTTATAACATGGTGGTAGGATTTTTTCCTCCCATGATCAAATCTAAGGGCAGAGCATTTTTGACATGGTTGCTGGATGTGTTCCTCCCATGGTCAGATGTAAGTGCAAATCCTTTCTGACATGGTTGTGGGATGTGTTTCTCCCATGGTAAAATATAGGTGCTGAGTCTTTTCGACATGGTTGCGGTATGTGTTTCTCCCATGGTCGGATATAAGTGTTGATCCTTTTTTACATGGTTGCGGGATGTGTTCCTCCCATGGTTGGATGTAAGTGCTGATACATTCTGACATGGTGGCATGGTGGGCCTCCCATTGTTAGATATGAGTGCTTGGCCTTTCTAACATGGTTTTGGGATGTGTTCCAGCTGATTTTACCACACATGGTGGATCACACCTTTATGGCCTTCCCCGTCCCTCTGCAGACTCTTTCGACCCCATGGACCATTTTTGTACCTTTGATGTTTCCAAGATCATCCCTAAAACATGCATTATTTTCTATATGTAACTTTTAAACCTATTCTCACATATATACATGGATATGACCCTCAAACCCACATACATTGGGATGTGTGCAAAAGGCCAAATAGTTTTGGAGTTTTCCTTGATGTGCATCCAAGTCACTTGTCTCTTGGCCTTCCATATGCCTTGAGATCGCTCGAATTTGAACTTCCATTACCCCAGTGAAGCACTATATAAGGAACCCTTTGGATACATTGAAAGGAGAGGAATTGAAGAGCAAGAAAAATATAGTTCATTGTTGTTGGAGCTTACACTTGAGTCTACATCTCTTTGTCCCTTGGAGCACTTTGTGTTCTTCCCAAGCTTTCCTTTGCTTTTGAGATTTCTATCGAGAGATGGAGGATTGAAGTGGTTGAGGCCCAGGTGGAGGGCTCAGTTTCTCTGGTTCGCAGACGTACTGACAGAGGTTGTTACTATTCTAATCTCTTATTTATATTAATAGAAATATCTTTTCCTTTCCAATAATATGTATTTAAATGAGTATTGAATCCATGGATGCTTTTAAATGCTTATATGTTATTGATTATATATGCTAGAGTAGGTTTAACATAATTATATAGCATGCTTGTCTTGTTTGCTAAATGTTGAGAGAGAAAATTGCCAATACAAGCGAGAGTGGAAATGCTCAATGGGGATCTACATCAACCATCTGGAATAAGGTATGTTTCGAGATACCTTAGTGTTAGATGTTTGGTTTCTCTTGCATATGGGAAAGGATTGATTTCTGTGGTTACTCTATCTGTTGTGGTACCCCAAGCCATAGGAAGTTTTCTCCGTAACAGAATTGGCGACCATACTGGGGAGTTCCTAGTCATTTCCTTTGGGGGTTTTATCGGCATTCAATGTTCTTGAATTGCTCTAATTTCTCAGTTTTTGAGTCGGGTCTGGGGGCATGTTTTCCTAGTAGTGTCTGATAGGAGTAAATTTTTTCTCAGCTTGTCTGTTTACCTTCTTTTTATCTCTTTTCCTTCTTGTAAATGAGTTTTGTCTTCACAGTCGCATGTACACGTGGTTTTTACTGGGATATTCACGTATATACGTGGGTTTTCTATACACAGTCATGTATGCCCTGAGTTTTGCCTTTTTGGGGAAGATTAAATGTTGTTGGGTGAGTTTGGATAATTGCTAAGTCTTCTTGGATGCTTTTGGAGTCTGTATACACCTTTGTTTCTGACCAAAGATGATTTTTAGTTTGAATTTTTTGAGAATGTTCTTGTCATTGCATTTTCTATTTTTTGTTTTGGGATTAGTGCATTAGGTTTATTTTACCTTAGTGCTTTTCTTTGGTTCTGTTTGAATAGTGTTTGTAGAGTTTGGGGATTGTATGTGTTGGAGCAGGGTCCTGCAGCTACAGGAAAAGATGCTACATCGGGACAAGGAAGTCAGAGAAGACAGTACCTGAGCGGCCGAGACGAGAGAGCTCAACCATTGCACTTAAGGAAGTGGCGAAGACAGGAGGGCTCAGCTACCCTCATAAAGGAAAAGGAGAAACGAGGCCAAGGTATTGAAGATGAAGGACAGAAGGGGAGCGACTGAGGAAGCGGTGCCCATACCCACGATCAACGCCAGGAAGCATGGAAGACTGCAGAGAGCTGTGGTGTGACGAAAAGCGGTAGCTCAGAGTACAGATAGGCCAACTTTCAAAGTTAGGGTTTTGGGTTACTATTGGGAGAGGCCCACAGTATTGTAATGGAGAGACCTTCGGGCCGCCTATATAAGCATGTATTTTGTATTGTAAAAGGTTAGCCACTTGAGTCATCTATCCAATCGAGTTAGTTAGCCAGTGAGCCATTTTAGCTAGCTAAGTGTCTCTAGTGTCTCAGTAGTGTAAGAGTTGAGCTCTGGTCCTGTAATTCCATCTATATTATCTTATTGTAACCAGTAGTTGGATCCTTGAGCATGTATGTAACAATCCACAGGGATTGAAAAATCTACAGGGATTGAGAGAGAGAGAGAGGAAGAGTATATTGTAAGAGAAGAAAATATAAGAGAAGAGATCTAAGAGAGAAGGGCTCCCGGCTGTGTGTGCGAAGTTTCCTACAAGATCTTGAGCTGCATATCTAGTTGCAGTGGAACTGTGTTTACTCTCTCAAGATATAATATAAAAACTAGTTCCCATGGACGTAGCTTCCCCCCTGGAGGTGAACCACGTAAAATCCGTTTGTTGTGCGATTGTTCATGTGATTGTGCTTTACTTATTTGTTATCTGTTATTCATTACATGAACTTTACTATCAGTTACTGAGTGAATGTATGCTATCTTTAGTTTACAGTAGCATGGAAGATTCACTGTGAGTTGAATCTGTTAAGTCTTCTGTATATGAGTTATCAACGCATGATTCATAACAGTGCAGTTACAGTGTTAAGTGATTTCTGCATATTAGTTCAGCAAGTTGAGCATAGTTGATGCTAAGCATATTAGACTGTAGGAGTCTAAGTGAGGCTGTTTAGCTTAACTATTATACTATGAGAGGAAGCTTTGGACCTTGAGAGTCATATTGAAGTCTTACTGTAGAAGATATCGCAGTATAGAAAGGTGATATCGCACTGCTGGAGGAACTGTGGTGTGAGACATCGCGGGATAAGAGTTAAGAAGAGGAGGTAGCGTGCGCATCGTCCTAGAAGCTGCGGTGCACTAAGAGCCAGTCCTCTAGCAGAGTCGTATAGGAGGAGAGAAATAGTGCAGCGTTGAGAGATACCACTGGCTGAGAAGAGACAAGAACCACTAGGATGCTACAGAACCTGGTTGAGGACACTTGATTCTTCAGCCAACCCATCCAAGATCACTTTGGGTGAGACTTCAGGCCGTTTTGCAGTCTGTCGCTGAAAGGGCTAGTGAGATAGGGGTTTTGTTGGTACTTAACAAGTAAACCAGAGTCTACCCACAGCGACCAACAAATGGTTTCGTTGCCGGTTTTGAAAAAACTAATGAGCTAATGTTCTGTTGGCATTCTACGAAAGAAGAATTCAACCAGTGGGTTGGGTCTAAGGAGAAATAATTTGTAGAAAAAGAAAACAAGAGTCCTAGACAGAGTACAGAGGAATGGTTACAAAAACATATCTTCACTGACCTACATACGATATTTTTTGCGACCTATGGAAATGAGTTGTATGACTGGTTATCAAAGTTGACTGATAAGAACATATTTAAGAAGAAAAGGAACATAGTTTGGACACTGGAGCTGATCCAGACTGTGCAGAGCATTGATAATCCCATTTCATGGGCAGTAGACTTCTGGCTTGTGAGTTTGCTGGAAGGATTCATTATAGAGTTTGCAGTCGATCAAAGAAAGAGCTTCAGTGAAGCAGAGAGGTACTTCTTGAAAGGATATCACGGTAAGTACCTAAGCTCTTTAAACTTATCCATTAAGATGTTATTACATGAAAAAGGAGTAATGGATCTATTCTCAGATGAATAAGTAAGTAAGTGTAATGTCACAAGAGTTTGAGAGTGACTTTGATGAAATTGGATGTAGACGTAGTGGTAAGAAATATAAAGTAGATTTCAGATCCTCTCTCTTTGAAAATAGTTTAGACAGTACTAGAGAGAAAACTCACAGTAATATAGAAAGAACAGTAGGGGGTATCCCTTACCACCCTTATAACCCATAGAAAACAATCGGGATTCAGAATAATCCCATAGGAACTACATCTAGTAGTTCACATATAGTACATACTACTGCTACATCACCTACATCTACACCACCGAGTGGTAGTAATACAGCAAACCAACATCCACCACGTAGAAGAAGAATGGGGGATGATATGAAGTTACCTACCTTCAAGGGTACAGGGGCAGAAGACCCGGAACAACATTGGTTCCTATGTGAAGCCATATGGACCATTAAAGGGATCCAAGATGGTAATATTAAACTTGTCCAGATGGTCACTACACTTAGAGACGGAGCTCTAACGTGGTATATGAAGNGCCATATGGACCATTAAAGGGATCCAAGATGGTAATATTAAACTTGTCCAGATGGTCACTACACTTAGAGACGGAGCTCTAACGTGGTATTTGAAGTATACAACAGCCCCCGCCAGAACGCTTGTACAGGTCAAGACTGCAATGATTAAAGAATTTAAGAAACCTAAGTCTGAGTCCCAGTGCATCACAGAACTCAAAGACATCAAGCAGTTACCCACAGAGTCCGTATGGGACTTTGATAAGAAATTCAAATCCCTTATAGACCAAGTCAGATTTGAGTTTGCGCCGGAGCAGCATAAGGAATGGTTCATCTCAGCACTGCTCCCTCACATCAGACTTCCATTAATGCAATAGAGACTCTGTACGCAGGATGAAGCATTGGAGATGGCAATGAAACTAGAGGCTTCACCTCTAGCAGAGACTAGTACAGGTATGACAAACCTGCAAAACTAGTTAGCTAATCTCACGTTACAGATGCATGAGATTAAGAAAGGGAAAGAGATTGCATAAGAGCTATGGTGTACCAAGTGTAAAGGACAGGGCCATACTAAGGATAACTATCCAGTATTTGTAGAGTATTTAGAAAGTGGGATCCTAACCCCTTATTACAGACTCAAGGGCCGTGGTGTGAACTTTGCAGAACAAGAGGACACCAACCACCGAAATGCCCTTTACTGCTGTAACTTCTGCAAGTCAGTAGGTCATGACGAACATAATTTCTGAGCTTATGAACTTATGGTAGAGAGAAAAAATGACCTATATAGAGTCCATTCAGAAGCACCAGGTCTAGCAGCAGGACCACAGAGACTCATGTTGGCCGTGGAGGAGGATTCAGAGGACGAGGGCGTGGAGGAGGCTTTGGCCGTGGAGAAGGCTTTGGCCGTGGTCGTGGACGTATTACTTGTTACAACTGTGGAGATATAGGACATTACGCTAGGGACTGTTAGAACCATAGTACGACATGTAAATATTGCAAGTCCTATGAGCATATTATAGAAGAATGTCCTATCTTGATAGCCAATATTAGGGACCCTCAGCCAGCAGTACACCAGAACATCCAACTTATTGTTGCTGAGCAGAAAGAGCCAGAACCAAGAGTCAATATAGTGACTCACAGCGGTGCTTCTACTAGTAGAACATCGCAGGATGACGCAAAGAACACATGTACGGAGTGGGTGCGCAAAGCCACTATTAAATCAACACCACTCGACCTACAGAAGAATAAGGAAACATTCTAGGAAGCTCAAACTTCCTTTGCTGACCCTACACCATCAGGATCGCAGGTACTGTCATGTAGAGGCATACCATAGCAAACACCTTGTGGCATTAGTCCTATGTAGATATCACAGGCTACCACATCGGGAAGGTACGAAGAGGATGAGTCTAAAGGAAGTGTACAATCTTTCCTGCGGAGTTGCTTGAAACCTGTTAGAAATGAGAAATCTATCGGAGAGCTTCAGCGCATCATAAATTAGTGTCAGCCATCTTCTTCCATGAGAAGTGCACAGCGTGTTGTTCATAATATTATAGGACATACAAGAACAGGAAGAGAGATGAGACTCACAGCACAAGTTGGAGAATTTGAAATGGATGAGGTAATCCTAGATTTAGGATCGGAAGTTAATTTTCTGACTAATAAAACATGGGAATAGATGGGTAGCCCTAAGTTAGCTAGATCACCTATCCATCTACGACTAGCCAATCAGTAGAGGGTATCACCACTGGGTTGATTACCGTAGGTGCCAGTTGATATTGACGGAGTTTGCAACTTTGCTGACTTTGAAGTTATAGAGATCATTGGCAATAGAAAACCATATCCAGCTCTACTAGGTATTGATTGGGAAATCGATAACATGGCTATTATTGATTTGAAGAGAAGACAAATGACCTTTGAGGATATGCAGATCCGAGTCATCGCACCATTGGATCCTTTTCAGGGTCCCAGATATATTGAACCTATCCGAGCAGAGGAAGAGGTACGTAATATGGAGAGCCTCTATCAGATGACAGCTAATCAAAGTGATTACATCAATCCGACCGCAGAAGGAAACATTAGTTGGCGATGCGACAAATGTAGAAGGAGAAAGTTGACGAAATCGACTTGAACGAAGACTGACTTAGTTGATCAGCCGACTAAGTCGATGGGCCGACTTAGTCGATCAACCGACTAAGTCGGTCGACAAACTAACTAGAAATATTAGGTCGGCTAACTAACAGTTGTGTCGGTTCACTGAACCAATAGGTAGTTATTTTGTTATTGTTTGTAAATTGCATATATTAGGCTGTTGAGCCAAGCAAGAACTCATTTCAGTTCTCTGCCTTGTATGAACTCATTACATTAATATAATATGTTATCCTATCTGTTCTTGTCTCTTGTTTCTGAGTTATAGTTATGATTTAGTATGTATTATTGGTAACCTTATGTGATCTGTGAGATTACAACATTGGTTCCATTGCTGGTAGTACATGTCTAAAATATATGCTCACATATGATACCAGAGCAGGAGATCAAGGATTGGTGGGACTGTAAAGTTGCGAACTACTTGCAAAATTACGCAAGAAGAAACAGATTAACAGTCGCTGAAGCCAAAGCAAGATTTTTCACAGAAACCCATGAAAAATTCATCGAATCAGTGCCACAACTCCTGAAGCAGCTTCTGGATGAGAAAGCCGGACACGACTAAAGAACAACAGTTGCTAGCCAAACTGACCCAAGGAGGTCGTACAAATTTGTCAGAGTGGTTGAAGAAAATCACCAACAACTTCTGTGAGGAGCAAACGGTCGAAGACAGGACATTAGTGGAAACTGTCAAAGCAAAATTCTACACAGATTTCATCGAACAATTCTTGTGCTCCTTGCCGACCTTACTATTCAAATTCTTGAGAGAGAACGGAGTGGGCCACATCGTCGAACCTAGACCACCACTGTGCAAACAGCCACCAAACACCAATTGGGCGGACAAGCAAAGGAAGTGGGAAAGATTTATCGAACAAAGGGAGTGAGAATACTTCCTAAGCAAGTGACTCGAACTATATGGGATTTCTAAAAGCGTCGAGTAGGCTATGGGGGGGTAGCTGGTCCTGTGTCGGAGGTAGAGTATAGTGGATCCTAGTCGACCTAAAGAGGATAGCCGTCACCAGTAATGAAAAGTTGACCGTAGAGGACCCAAAGAAATAGTATTGTATGAAATTATGTCGGACATTCAGAAACAAGAAAGGGACGAGAGACAACAGAGAAGGGAAGCAAGACGCGAAAGAGCTGTAGGGCTGCGTAGAGAACAAAAACCTAGGGAGAACGACCATGAAGAGAATATGCCAGAGTCGGGTCATGACCGACAAGAAGAGGGCGTAGACCAAGAGGTGTCCCCTATGGAGGAATAAGTATGGATATAGCAGCCAAACGCTCTCCACTTAAAAGCTCCCGGTGAAGGAATGACCCTTTTCCCATTAAATCCACATACTAGAATACAGACTATTGTTGAAGACGACCTCCGACTAAGAGCTGGTGACTATAGTATCTGGAGTCGACTAGGCGATGAAATGTACACCTGACGACATCTTGTCATACATCGACCATTCAAAGGGAACTGTGTGACGATTCAAGGGACACCCTCCCTCCGAAGTATCCACTTGCTCTTACCGACACATGAAGGAGCACCCCCCCCCCTGCCAAGTACAGCTTTTGAAGAAATTGAAAAAGCAGACCTGTGCACACAAAATTGCAGTGGACCATCGACAGTAGAAATCCATAACAACCCAGTGTACGTTGAAGAAGAATCGACCACCGACAGAGGCATAAGTTTCATCGACCAAAATTCCGCAGGAGCCACTATATCAACAACCCCACCAATTTCACCACCACCCACACCTCCAACCCCACCAACTTCTGAGAGCAGTGAAAGTGATTCAGACATGGGTCATGGATCAGCTCACATTCCTCTCTACGAGGGGGATGAAGACCCCAGATGACATTGGTTCGTCTGCGAGTCGACCTGGGAAGCAAATCAGGTGACTGATGAAGACCGACAAATGGCTCAGTTCGCGGGAGCCTTACGGAAAAGGGCCTTGACCTGGTACATGACCTTTTCAGAAAGGAAACCCAGAGCAATGAAAACTAAGATCAAGGCGTAGTTCTTATCATTCTTCAAAACCCCAGACGCTAAGCACTTGGCCTCCAAAAAGCTCAAAACAACATAGCAAAAGCCAGGGGAGACAGTCCGTGACTACGAAAAACGTTGGAAGGACCTATTAATCCAAATAGATTATGTTATTGATGAACAACTACTAATTCAATGGTTCCTTGTAGGATTATCATAGAAAGTACGTCGACATATCAGTTTGGAAACATTCAAGACATATGAAGATGCGCTGACCAAAGCTTTGCAGGTGGAAATGGACGAAGATATACCTGCGTATCCGACGGACCACATATTAGAGGAACAGCTCGAGAACATGTAGAAGTCTTTGAAAGAGATAACCCTAAAGCATCAGGAAATCTGGTGTACCAACTGCTCGACGGCCGGTCATTCGAAAGATAATTGTGGACAACAATATAGCCGACAAGATGTCCGCTTTGTACAAACCAAATCGTTTTGCGATATTTGCCAGGAACACGATGATCACTCTATGAAAGATGGTCCATTTAACATGAAGAATGGAAAATATTCCTGGTGCGCCATCTGTGAGACTAAAAGTCACAACATAGCCGACTGTCAGTTAAACCTGAAAAACAGACAGAATTATCAAGTGGTTTACCAAACGAATGCAGTAGCGCAAAAGAACGAGCAAAATAACACCAATGACCAGAACGGACAAAGATAAGAAGGCCGATGATATGAGCGCCAGTACGACAATAAACTCTGAGGGTACGAAGGATGAGGGTGATTTGTCAGGAATCGTGATATACGACCGCATCGATCCACCCAGTGCTTTATATGTCATAAACAAGGGCATCGATACGCAGACTGTCCATAAAAGGACAGGACTGATCTTAAATTCTGTAACCATTGTGGAGTAGGCGATCACTCTTTGGAGGATTGTCCTATCATGTTAGAGAAAATCAATAATAAGAAAATGTTAATGTCTTGTCTTGTGTACAAAAGCATGATGTATTAACTACGAAAAATCTGCATATTGTCACTCGCCAAGGCACAAAAACAGGCCCTGATAATCCTCAAATTAGTAAAATTCAAAACACAAATGGTTATCCTGAACCTACGAAGGAGAAACAAACCTATCACGAAGCCACACACGTATTCCAGGATATTGCACTCCAAGAAATCATCATTAATAGTCAACTCGATAGAATACATCAAATCATCCAACTGGTTCAAACCAACAAATCAGTCTCTCAGTTTATAGACTTATTGCATGAAATAAAACACACTAACCCTGAAAAGCAAACCAAAAATATCTGCAGCCTGAACCAAAAAGACAAAAACGATGTCGACCCACTCGTCAACCTAGAAATCAAAGGGTATCATGTCCGACAAGTAGTGCTTGATTTCGGGTCTCAGGTAAACATCATGACCTGAGATACATGGGAAAATATGGGAAGACCTCGACTATATGAATCAAGCATCTACCTAAAACTCACTGACCAAGGTCTCATTGAACCCATTGGGATTTGGAAAGATGTCGACACGACCATCAAAGGAATCTCTAACAAGGTTGATTTCGAAATTATTGACCCAAAATAAGGATCTAGCTCCTTCCCAGCACTAGTCGGTCGACCTTGGGGACGAAAGATGAAAGTATCCATATCCTTAGATAAAGAACGAATCAAACTAAAAGGAAATGGTCAAAAAGTCATTGTACCCATTAATCCATCCCAAGGACAACATTGGACAGAACCGATTGATGAGGAAGTCGATGTCAGACAACTTTACCAGATTCATAACAATACAGACTATACAGAGCCAAATATCTATGGGGAGCTTCACTTAGGTAACCAATACTCCATTGGTTATAATTCATATGCTGAATTATATGATTGGGAAATGGAAAATTATGAAACACAAGCAAGAGGGTACTGGACCATACAAAAAGTATAGAAAAAACCCACCCGAAAGTGCTTCATTGTATCCATTATCCCTAAAATCTTTGAAAAGAAAGTCAAGGAATGACCTACCTTACAACCAACCAGCTTACACACTACCCAAATACCCAGGTATAAGGAGAGGGATTCCCCAGTCATGCACATTGAACAAGTATCTAAAAATATTGGAGAACATGTTAGACTTCAAAGCTTAGTGGAAACATTTACAGGTCAAGCAGCTAGGTGGTGGGACACCCATCAGACAAAATTGCAGAGTTGGACATCTGCTTCCACTTTCTTTGTTGAGTGGTTTGGTGGAAAAAATTTAACCCAGGGAGCTCACATACCTATCTTTATCCAAGGTCAAGACCCAGAAGAACACATCCAGCTTTGTGAAAAGGAGTGGAGAAAACTTGGATATAAAGATGAGAGAGCCTGGCCACATTTGTTCCCTTCAACCCTCGCCGACTTACCCAATAAATGGTATAAGATGGAGGAAGCTAGAGGTGAAACCTTCTTTTGGCATGAACTTAAAGAAAATTTTATTAAGGACTTCCAGTTCATACCTCAAAATGAAAAATTGGCTGGGACAGCGCAACAAATCAAACAATTTCTCCAACCAACAGAAAAACAAACCTCCCAAGACCATCGAAAAATCAAGGATTGTAACAATATACAAACTGAATCTACATCACAGTCGACATGTTTACACCTAGAAAATGAACACACGAAAGGTAAGAGCTTCAGATGGAAGACCGACCACATTGAAACAACCAAACCGATCTACTCCATCTTGAAAGTCGAGACCACCAACAAACCAGACCTTGACAGAATGACTGCAGCCGATTTCCTTGCTACATTCTCACAGTTCAAAAAAGGAAGTCGGCCGATCAATGAAGCCAAAGCACCAGAGTGGTTAGATGCCAAAGTGAAAACTAAGGAGGTCGACATTTCAAATGACGACCGACCAAAAATAGCTAAGATTGGTGACTACTGGAATGAACAATAGACCACCGAAATAGTAAACTTACTTAGAGAATTCCATGATGTCTTTGCAAGGGAATATAAAGACTTAAAAGGCTTGGTACAAGAGATGGGAGAAATGAAAATAGACACTAAAGCTGATGTCCGGCCTATCAATAAAATACCTTATAAACTAGCTCACAAGTATAAGGAGATAGTTAAAAAGGAAATTGAGAACATGTTAGAAATAGGGATCATTTACCCCATTGACCAGTCTGAATGGGCAAGTCTAATGGTCGTCCAGCCCAAGAAGCATGACCCGACAAGGTTAAGAATTTGTGTTGACTTTAGGGAGCTCAACAAAGTCACATTAACAGACCCATTCCCAACCCCCTATGCTGATGAAATATTGAATGAAGTTGCAGGCCATGAATGCTATTCATTCACAAATGGATTCTTAGGGTATAACCAAGTACCCATAGCAAAAGAAGATCAAAAGAAGACAACATTTGTCTGTGAATTTGGCTCTTTTGCTTACAGAGTTATGCCTTTTGGGTTAAATAATGCACCAGCCGTGTTTTCCCGAATTGTTGTCAAGACCTTCCAAGAATATATCTACAAGACCATGGCAGTATACTTCGACGATTGGACTATATACTCCACATTAAAGGATCACTGCGCATGGCTCCGACACATGCTAGAAAGACGTCGACAGATTCAACTTTCCTTGAACATCAATAAGTGTATCTTTATGACTCCTATAGGAATACTCCTAGGGAATATTGTTTGTAAGGATGGTATCAAAGTCGATTTTGCCAATATTAAAATCATCCTTGACCTGAAACCACCAATAAAACCTAAACAAGTTCGGATGCTACTTGGCCATACAGGCTATTATAGGAAATTTATAAGACACTGTTCAGACATGACCTACCCTCTAGAAGAATTACTAAAAGAAGACCAAGAATTTAAATGGACAGAGGAATACCAAATCTCCTTCGACAAACTAAAAAGAAAACTGGTCGAAGCACCCATACTCACATTTCCAAACTGGTCGACCAAATTTCATGTGCATATCGATGCATCAGGAATCGCAATCGGAGAAATCCTGACTCAACCAGGGGATGATGAGATGGATTACCCTATAGTTTACAGTAGTCAAAAATTAAATAAGGCTGAAAGAAACTATTCGACAACTGAAAGAGAAGCCCTAGGTATGGTCTTTGCTCTCCAAAAGTATCGACATTACCTATTGGCCAACCCCTTCACATTTTATACCGACCATCAAGCTTTGAAGTATCTTGTTAATAAATCCCTTCATCATGGAAGAATTTGTCGATGGCTACTCCTTTTTCAAGAATTTGATTTTGAAGTCGTTGTCCGACCAGGAAAGCTAAATGTCGGGCCTGACCATCTATCCCGCATAGACACAGGGGAGGAACCGACCGGAGTCGATGACGACTTGCCGGATGCACATATATTATGCATAGAAGTAGCCCCTGAAGAACTAGAAGAAATAGATTAGTTCCTAGAGACAAGTTAGGCACCAGAAGGTCTAAACACCAAGAAAAAACAAATCTTAGCTATGAAGGCTACACCCTACAGCCTCATCAATGGATTTTTGTACAAAATGGGGTTAGACAACATTCTCAGGAGGTGTGTACTCGACCATGAACGAGACCAAATCATGCATGAAACACACTATGGACCGGTAGGAGGACACTTTCAAGACAATACAACTGCAAGAAAAATCCAACAATCAGGATTATGGTGGCCGACAATCCACAAAGATTGCAAAAACTTCGTTAGTTGATGTGATAGATGTCAATGACTTGGTCGAATTCTGCTGAGCACAGAAATGCCCTTGATATCTTTAAACCCTAGTATCACATTCAAAATCTGGGCCATAGACTTCATAGGACTGTTTCCTATCCCATCCAAATGATCAGGATCAAGATATATTATCACGGCAGTGGAATATGTCACTAAATGGGCAGAAGCCGAACCCGTCGATACATGTTCTAGTGAGGTAGCCGCTAAGTTTATCTATGAAAACATTATCACTTGATTCAGATGCCCACTCACATTGATCAGTGACCAAGGATCACACTTTATCAACAAAACCATCAAAAATTTGACCGACCAGTTTCACATCGACCACCGACGAAGCACCGCATATCACCCTCATTCGAACGGTGTGATCGAAGCTTTCAACAAAACATTGACAAAAGGGTTAACCAAAATATGCAGTACTGACAAAGACGACTGGGATGAGAAAATCCTTGTAGTCCTCTGGGCATACAGGACAACATATAAACGGTCGACCGACCAAACCCCCTTTCGACTAGTATACGGATAAAAAGCAGTCGTTCCCCTACATTTTTGATAGCAGACCCCTATTATCACACAACTACTACATGTCGATGTTGAACAGGAAAGAAAGGACCGAATATTCCAATTCAGTAAGCTAGAAGAACATAGACTCATGGCTATCCAACACCAGGAAATTCACAAACAACAACAGAAAGCATGGCACGACTGTAACATCAAAAACAAAAACCTGTCGATCGGTGACCTTGCTTTACTTTATAACAGTCGAGTCAAAGGAAAACCCAAGAAACTACATACAGAATGGATGGGATCTTACATTGTCGACGAAATGCACCCCAATGGCTCGGTCTGGCTAAAGACATTATAGGGCCTAGTATTTTGAAAGCTCGTTAATGGAGCCCGACTTAAGCGTTACAAATCTTGAAAAAAAAAAACCAGGAAACGGCCTTAACCGTCAATCAAAACCCATAAAAATCTAAAAATGTCCAAAACAAAACAATACAATCAAACACAAAAAACATGACAGCAACTCACTACTTCGATAACCGACATCATCATCTTCGACAATCCTCATCGACCAATCCAACTGACCATTTTCACCTCCGACACCAATCGACAACCTCAAGAGTCCCATCATGCATTGATGGCCTCGAGTGCCACACATATTCTGCCGTTAAGTCCCATTCAAGTATTACAGCCGGACTGTCCAGTCCGCCATTAATACGTCCATCCCCGCATGCAAAACCACTCACGCCTATAAATACAAGACGGTCGAAGGGTCATCCACCACACCATTCACCCATAGAGCACCCACAATCTCAGTCGACTAAAAACCAAGAACCCTGTAACACCTTCGACCAACCCAACACAATGGAACCCAAACTAACCCGAGCAGCGGCTAAGGCAAGAGAGCTGCAGGTAGAGGACACACCCTTGGTCCGTCGATTAAAAAACATTAAAAACGCTAAATTCCAAGACGGCCAATGGCAGAAACTCTGGATAGAAATCCAAGAATGGGCCTATGTTGACAAAAAGATGACCCAGGCCATTGAGAAAATCTGAAAGAGCACCGTCTTCAACTACCCTAATGCACCACTGATGGCAAGCTTTGGTGGGACGAAAGAAGCAGCGGTCAAATTCATTATCAGCCGGTACCACAACGACCAATTCTACTTCGACAGGCCGATCGACATTACCGGGCATGTTATCTCACGACTTACTGGTCTGTCCAACCAAGGCAGCCCGGTACCAATTGGGATTAAAGAAGGGTTAGTCCAAGAGCTTACGGGCTCACCATCAGGAAAGAATTACAAGGGGTTAATGATTGGACAGATCATGACACGGACACCACAAATTGTGTCTAAAATCATTGCAATCACCCTTACACTAGCCGGTCGAGGCAGTGACCTCAAACTGGAGATGCTAGAGGCTATCGACACAATTGCGACCGACGGTCGGCTCTACCGATGGGGAGACTATGTTGCCGACATGGTCAAAACCATCTGCGAAAGATGCCAAGAGACAGGAGGTATGATCAAGTTCCCCTCTCTTATTCTCTGGATTGTCATGTATCATATCTGTCCAGAAGGTAGTTCAGTATTCCAGGAGCCGACCAGGTTCGAGATGAACCGATTTAAACCCTTCTCACAAAAAGGAACCCTGCATGAGCTGGCACAGGGAAAAGTCTTCTTGGAAAACTACTTTCAATAGTTGAAGGTTCGCACGACGAGGTGGAGGGTGCCCCAGAACATCCGACGAAACCTCCCTGCGGACTCCCATATACAGTTAGAGCTTGATCACACGTCGTTCTGGTACATGCAAGGTCAGAATCCCAAAGCCCAGAACCTCAACTACTATCCGAGGGTCGATCATATTTTCCGGGAGTTGACCTGACAGGATCAGACAAGAATACAAATACCTGAGGCTGCCAAACAGGTCGAATTCTCCATCACAGAGCCACTTACCGACCAGGAAAAAGAGGAAGACTACGAGCTTAACCTTTACATCAGTGCATTTGTGTTGAAGGACAGCCCGACCGAGCCCACTAGTCGTGTACACATCACTGTCAAACCTTCGACTGCAAAGGTAGTCAACCCACAACCGACAGCACAACAAAAACCAACAGTACAACCATAGCAACAAACAACCCCTCTGGCTCTAGCAACTGTCGACCCAAGTCAAATACTGACAGGTGAAGTCGAGGACGCCAACCTGAAATATGCTTTATCCAAAAGCATCATTAAGAATCTGTCCAAGGAGATAGCTGTCGCCAGAAAGAGAATCAAGGCCCAAAAACTACAACAAGGAAAGGGTAAGCGCAAGCTTCTTCTTGCTAACTTGTCCGACGATGAGGAGGAGCTAGTAGCTGCGGCCGTCGACATAGTCGAGGACACTGCTGCAAATAAAGTCTCAGTTGAAACTCAGTTTCAATGGTATCTGGACACAGGAGCTCCGAAGGGTCGGCCAAAGAAAGTAAAAATGACACCGACGCCTGAAAACGTTGTCGACCTTGAGGTCGACCCCTCCACCCCCATCCCTGCCACCCGTAGTCGAGGAGCAAGCATCAGTACAACAGTCGAGAGGTCCCCACAATGTATATGAAAGAGCAATCCTGGAGACAGTTAAAGCCAAGGTTGACCAGGATGCTAAGCTTAAAGCTTTCTTCGCAACACTACCTACAATGTTTTAGTCGGCCCACAAAATACAAACAACAGCTCCTCTCTATGCAAGAAAAAAGCCCTATGTAAATGTTACGACAACATTCACCAAAAACCAACAAGGTGACATAATTGGAGAATCACAGTCTATTACAGAGCCACTCAACCCCGACGCCCAGGACGACCTACCCACTAAACCTTCGGAAGCAGGTATCTCTTCCGACGGAATCCCACAACACACTTCAGCCAACCCATCTACCCCTATTCATTCCCCCACCCCACCGCCACCACCACCGACACCTCCACCACCACCGAACTCACAGCTAGACCTGCCATGACCACCTACATCTTCACAGCCGAAAGTGGTCATACCACCCCCCCAATCAGATAAACCCTCAACTTCCATACCACCGACCACAGACCAACCCTCTAGTGCTGCAGATACACAGGAGAAAGTGACAGACACACAAAAGAATAAGAAAGAACATCATCCACAGACGTCCAGCCTACAAATCAGCCTGAGGGATGCTCGCTCATTGACCGACACTGAGGTCGGCCAACTCATCAAAACTATGGCCAAAGAAGCAAAGCTAAGGACGGCTTGAAAAACTAAGGAGCTTATAGCCAAAAATGCAGAAGAAGTCGAGTTTCTCGGCAAATGCAGAGCTCTAGCACAGATCGTGATACCCGACCCTATCGAAGTCGACACAGATCGACCACTTGAAAGAGCATACCAGCTCTTCGAGACCATGGTATCGACCGTCCAGGCCTGGATGCAAGAGACTAAGGAAGAACACAAGGAGGAAACTGCTCGACTTCTTCTAGCACAGCACACTGCCTTCTCGGAGGCCTACAAGGTGCTCCAGGACCACATGGAGGAATCTGTCGTCACAGAAGAAGTCTTATGCAACTGGCCTACTCATTATGGGCAGGTCTATCAGCAGACAAGGCAGACGTGAAAAGGCATTCAGGCTTTGGAGGGTAGGAAAACGATGGAGGCAGCCCTCCGACAGACCATAGAGGAACAGATCGTGCTGGAGACCAACAAGCTGCAGCAGCTGGAATGAGCAGCTCATCAGTGGGTGCAGCAGGCTCTTCCAAACCTAGAAAAGGTCGATGTCATTTGCCCCCAGATGAAATGACTCATCGACGCAGCAGCAGAGTAGAACCAAGCTTTAGGCCCCAATATGGAGAAAATCGCAGAAGTCCCCATTTCAGAAAAGATGTCAGTCCTATCAAGTTTAACAACATTAACGATCGACATCCAAAAAGCTTTACAAAGTTGGACGAATTTTCAGCATCACTTTGCCATCATAGCTCCGGCCATTGTCGAAGTCTGCGTCCAGAAGAGACCGACCATCCGTCTACACAGTCCACAACAATAGCATGGTCCAATGGTTTGACATAACTTAAATTTTTGTACCTCCCTATTTATTCGGGACGAAGAAACGTTTTGTTCATGGGGAAGATGTAGAAGGAGCAAGTTGACGAAGTCGACTTGAACGAAGACCGACTTAGTCGATCAGCCGACTAAGTCAATGGGCCGACTTAGTTGATCAACCGACTAAGTTGGTCGGCCGACTAACTAGAAAGATTAGGTCAGATAATTAACAGTCATGTCGGTTCACCAAACCGACATGTAGTTATTTTGTAACTGTTTGTAAATTGTATATATTAGGCTGTTGAGCCAAGCAAGAACTCAGTTCAGTTCTCTGCCTTGTATGAACTCATTACATTAATATAATCTGTTATCCTATCTGTTCTTGTCTCTTGTTTCTGAGTTATAGTTATGATTTAGTATGTATTATTGGTAACCTTATGTGATCTGTGAGATTACAACAACAACTCATGCGCATCGGACTCGAAGGTTGTCTGGAAAACTGGCAGAACAGACTTTATGAAGTCTCAGCTCGCAGATGTGCGTTTGTGACTAAGTCACTACGATGGATTGGCACAGAGATTATTGATATTCTGTCATTTCATGGCTTAGTGGATGTCAATGACTTCTTATAGCAGTTTGAGTAGGAAATTCCTCAGGAGCAGAGGATGACAACTATTGATCTGACAGTAAAAGCCACACCTGCAAGATGGTGGCATGCACATAAAGAACATATCGCATCATGGGATGATTTCAAGAGGCTGATGGTGATCAGGTTCTCTCATGACAAGGAGCCCTTGCAGTAGAAATACAAAGGAGAAAGTGACCCCAAGTCACACATTCAGATTTGTGAACAGAGTTGGTCAGAAATTCCAGAGGATGAATGGGTTCACCTATTCATCCACACTTTAGACACAGTGCCAAGGAATTAGTACACAAAGACAGAATTGCACAGAGGAACCATCACATGGCCACTTATGATAGAAAGCTTTCTACTCACTTCCACTTTTGAATCTGAGTATCCAAGCATTGATCAGGCCCTAGGTGTTATAAAAACTAAGATATTTGATGACAGTACCCAATCAGTGTCTGCTCAGTCTGATTGGGCTATCCAGTTAGAACATGCAGTAGAGTGCTACAACTTCGTAGCAGACCCAGAGGATGAGGATGAGAACCCTCATAGTATCAACATTCCCAAGTCTGAAGGGACTCGCGATGTTGGTGGACCACAACTCGAGATTCCAGCTATCACAGACCCTATCGAGATTAAAAAGATTAATATTGGCACAGACACAGAACCAAAGTTTGCCTCTATTGGAGACTATTAGGATGACGAAACAGTAGGACATATTACAGATCTTTTACACGACTATCAGGACTTATTTCCCACTAAGTTCACAGAGATGAAGGGAATAGTAGGAGATCTAGGAGTAATGTGGATCCCATTGAAGGAGGATGCTAGGCCAGTTAAGCAGTGTCCATACAGATTGAATCCTCGCTATAAAGAAAAAGTTAAGGATGAGATCGATATGATGCTAGCAGCAGGCATCATTTAGCTAGTAGAAGAAACTGAATGGGTTAGTCCCATGGTTGTACAAGAAAAGAAAACTAAAGGAGGCATCAGGATCTGTGTCGATTTGCGCAAACTCAATGACGCATCGCTTCATGACCCATTTTCGACACCATTTACTGATGAGTTTTTAGACAATGTGGGAGGACAGGAGGTCTACTCCTTCACTGATGTCTTTTCAGGCTATCACCACATCAGAATCCATCCAGAGGATCTACATAAGACCACCTTTGCGACAGAATGGTGGTCATTCCAGTATATAGTAATGCCCTTTGGTCTTAAAAATGCACCAGCTATCTCTTCTAGAGTAGTAGTTGTTGTATTCAAGGAATACATTCATAAATTCTTAGAAGTCTATTTTGATGATTGGACTATATTTGGATTAATCAACAAGCATATAGGAGATCTAAGGCTCATGTTATAGAAATGCAAGCAATATCAGATTTCTCTTAACTTGAAGAAATATATATTCTATGCACAATTTGGTATTTTGTTGGGTCATATTGTTTGCAGACAAGGCTTGATGATAGATCCTGCAAATATTTCCATCATTGTACATCTCCCAGCACCCAACTCAGTCAAGCAATTGAGAACAGTGCTTGGTCATACCGGTTATTGTATAAAATTCATCAAAGGCTATGCAAAGATCACAACACCTATGGAAAAGTTGTTAAAGAAAGACGTGACATTCCTATGGAATGAGGAATTCCAGCAAAGCTTAGACACACTTAAAGAGAAGATGGTTACAACACCCATCTTAGTATTTCCAGATTGGAACAAACCAT
Organism: Pseudotsuga menziesii; assembly: GCA_001517045.1. NCBI lineage: Eukaryota > Viridiplantae > Streptophyta > Pinopsida > Pinales > Pinaceae > Pseudotsuga > Pseudotsuga menziesii. The sequence continues at coordinate 65,551 of LPNX010180672.1, read as the reverse complement.
TTCATGTCCACGTGGATGCATCTGGCATCGCACTGGGAATTGTCTTAAAGCAGCCAGGAGAAGGAGGTATTGATCATCCGATCGCGTACTCTAGCAGAAAGTTATCGACATCAGAAAATAACTACACCACTACAGAACGAGAAGGATTAGCTATGGTGTATGCTCTACAAAAGTTCAGGCACTACCTGTTGGGTGCCCCATTCAAGATGTTTACTGACCATTTCGCTTTATAGTATTTGGTCAAAAAAATAGTGTTAGGAGGAAGGATCTGTAGATGGCTACTCCTATTTCAGGAGTATGATTTTGAAATCATTGTAAAACCGGGAAGATTAAATGCCGAACCTGATCACCTATCGTGAATAGATTCAGGAGAGGAACCAAGTAATTTAGAGGATAATCTACCAGATGTGCAATTATTTTCTATCCAGATTGCAGATGAGTACTACGAGGATATTATTCACTTTCTCACCACAAGGTGGGCACCAGTTGACTTCACTAAGCAGCAAAAGAAATAGTTAGTTGTGAAAGCAGCAGAATTCACTTTGATCGTAGGACATCTATATAATTTAGGTCCAGATGAAGTCCTGCGCAGATGTGTGATGCCACACGAGAAAGAGGCCATTATCAGAGAAGCACACTCAGGTACCGCAGCAGGTCATTTCGCAGGAAATCCGACTACTCAGAAATTTCTATATGTAGGATTATGGTGGCCTACTTTGTACAAAGACACTAAGAAGTTTTGCAGATGTTGCGATATCTGCCAGAGGGTAGGAAAAACTTTACGGAGAGATGAAATGCCGCTGTGACCATAGATCACGCTGCGGGCATTTGAGAAATGGGCTATAGATTTTGTGGGTCCTATCAACCCACCAGGGAAACGAACTGGTGCGAGATACATTATCACCGGAACAGAATACCTCACCAGGTGGGCAGAGGCTAAATAAGTAAGGAATTGTGATGCTGCTACAGCTGCACAATTCATTTTTGAAAACATCATTAGTAGATTTGGATGTCCAGTAATTTTGATGAGTGATCAAGGCACACATTTTCTGAACCGCACTATTGAGTCCTTGACAGAGGAATTCCAGATACAGCACGATAAGAACACTTCCTACCACCCACAAGCTAATGGTACGGTGGAGGTCTTTAACAAGATTCTAGAGAATGCTCTTACTAAGATCTGCAACAGCCAAAGAAATGATTGGGACCTCAGGGTTAATGTTGTATTATGGGATTATAGAACTACATGCAAGAAACTTATAGGACACACACCTTTCAGCTTGGTGTATGGACAAGAGGCTGTTATTCCTATGGAATATATTATTCCCAATTTAAGATTTGCTCAGATTACTGAGATAGCTGATATAGATACGATGAATGAAAGGCTAGCACAGCTGCTTGCCTTAGAGGAAGACAGATTCATCGCAGGATTCCATCAGAAAGTGCAGAAGGCACGAGAAAAATCTTGGCATGACAGGCACATCAAGAGCAATAATTTTCAGATAGGAGACCTAGCGCTCCTGTATGACAGTAAGTTTGTGAATTTTCGAGGGAAGTTCAAGACGCATTGATTAGGGCCATATCAGATTCAGTATATTACAGAAGGAGGTGTCGTTCAGCTCAGCAAACCAAACGGGGAGCTTCTTCCTACATTTATTATTGGCAGTAGTCTTAAGCTCTATAGTGACAGCCACTCCACCTCTCAGCCATAACTCATACAGTTTAAAGAGTGCAGATGTCTAGTGTAGTTGAAAGGAGGCATTGCACCTGTTGTTAGCACTTAGAATGTACCCAAGTTGTAAGAGGCAAATCCCAAGGTAACAACAAAAACCATTTTTAGAAAGAAACTGGCTTTTCTTTCCAGAGAGGGATCTCTCGAATACAGATTTTACAAGGCTAGAAATATATATATCAACACTCAAAGATTATAAAGGTGGTTGAAACAATACGTATAACCATTGGGCATGGGGTCACATATAAATAAATAACATATAATCATATGCACAGAATTTCATCAGAGGTAAGGTAACCATTCAATCACAGTCATTCATTTAATCCATTTGGAGCAGAAGAAGTAGAGCACAGTCCATCAATATAGAGCATCAAGATATGAATTCAATATTGGCTTTAGTAGAAAGGTTTATAAAATATTTGAAACAATGACCAGAGCATAATAAATATGAATTCCAATCATTCAACACTTTGTTCCAAATATGAAGAAAACAGAATGGAGTGAACACAGGAAAAACAATCACAAAGAAAGAAGCACAGACTGTAATACAAATGGCGTAGGAATCTCTAATAATCTCTTCACATTCAATTTCTTGCTCAAAAATATATGTCTTTCAAAAACATTTAACAACAGGATGGGTTCCAACCCCCATCTCATAAAATAGATGCAAATATATACATAAAATAATTTGATCTTCCAAGAAGATTCATAACTGAATGATTGGCTTAATTAAAGTCTTGTAACTAAATTCCTAACTTTTAGGAATAAACTACAGCTTCAATCCTAACAAATCATTAAGCTAAAATCAACTTGGTAACATGTCCTTTTCCAGTCAGCTCCTTGGCGCGTAACACCTGTTTTCTACGGATGAAGGATGTATTTTGTCTTTCCAAACCTCTCTACGGCTTTCCACTGCTCCATGCTTGGGGTATCACATTCCATCATTTGTCGAATTGACACTTCCAGCTCCATGTAAGCTTCATATGATACCTTGGGAAATCCTTTCCTGATAATTAAGAACTTTTTCAAGATCTCAAAATCCTCTATCAGTTTGTCCAAAATAACTTTCCCTGTTAGGCCCTTTTCCAAATCATCAAATTTCGAATGATCCATGCGACTTTGAACTAATAAGCTGTGACAATGCTCCTGAGAAAACATCCATCCCTCTTCATCCCAAAAGGAAGGGAGGTCGTCCTCAAATAGCTCTTTGAAAACCTGCTTGAAGTTATTAACTTGTGAAACCATTTCCTCAGCTCTGTCCTGGACCCTCTTCATTAAATGATGCTTGTGGCTAAACTTTTTAGCCCATAATACTATTGATACCCTGTCTTTTATTCCCATATCATGTAACTTTTGGTACGTCAATGAATTTAAAAAGTTCAACGCATTCTGGCCTATGGCGAGGGGCTTTCTATCCATAGTTTCATTTACCAATTTTAGTCTCTGGTTGGCCAAATTGATTAATATGCATTGGTCATCAACAAAGTTCAAATAGTGTCTGAATTTTGTAACTTCGACAGACAGGGTGTCCCAAATTATGTGCTTCGCCCCCTGCAGGGAACCCTTACCTATGTTTCTCTCCTTCAATTCATTGACTTCTTTTGTAACTGGCTTCTGTCTTGCAATATTTTGTTTTTACTTTCATTCATTTTGGCTAACTCAGACTTGATCTTTTCATTCTCCGTCTTTAACTCTTTTATTTCTTCATCCTTTAAGCTGACCTGGGACATAGGTATTGACAAGTCATACGCAGAAAAGTCATTCAATGGTTTATCAATATTTACAATGGATAGGTCCTCATCAATAGGAGTCTGACTCATCAATTCCTCCATGATTTCCTTTTCCTCATTTTGGTCCTTTTTCAGCAAGGCAATTTGAGATATCAGTTCACTCCGTTCGGCTTCCCATCTGCCTTTTTCTTCTTGTAACTCGACAGCTTTTCCTTTATGTTACATCATCTCCTGGTGCATCTTGTCCTTCTCTTCTTGCAGTGCCAATAATTTGGATGATTGAACATGTTTTGAGCCTGGGATATTCAATTTTTTGTTCAAAACTTGGAGAGCATTGTCCTTTTCTTCCAAAATTCTTCTGACAACTTGGGTGTTATCTCTTTCATTTCCTGAACTGATAATATCTGCTTGCAGCTTCTTAATCTGAATGGTATTGGCCTTATTTTCAACTCTTTCATGTTTCAATTGAATTTTTAACTTATCTACCAAAATTTGTAGTTTATTGATTCTCATCATAGCTTGTAACAGATCTGAATAAATAATATCACTTGTTTTCTTATGAAGCTGTATCTTGTTAGGTACACTAATCTTGTCCAACCTTACTTCCATCTCTATCAACTTTTTATCATTAACCATGGCCAATTTGAAGGTATTTGTTTCTGTATCTCGAGCAGAAATCAAAGAGGTTTTTGGATTGCTCAAATTTCTTACTCGTGGGAGCAACCTTCTTGTCTCTTCCAGAGACTGCTTTCTTTTCTCCATATAACTGGCCTTAAGCTCTTCCTTGGATTTGAAAATTGAGCTTGGTTCTGAACTATCTACATCCTTGAAAGAAAATTGATTTATCTGTACAGATTTTGTTGGTACTAAAGCAACTCTCTTAAAATCATCAGAAATCTCTTCACTTGAAACTCCACCAACTTGTAATAATTTTTCCTTTTTGTGTGACCCATCTTCATCCACTTCCATGCTTTCAATTTCAGACAGACTCCTTTTAATCAAAACATTAGGAATTTCTGACACTTGTGATATTGTAACAGGTAAAGTACTTGCATCTCCACCGGACCCTTGAATTTCCATAAACTGCAACAAATTTGTTGTTTCATTCAATCCTTCAATAAACTAGTGTTCAAAAGGTTTGTTTTTGTTGGCCTGCTTCCTTAGGGAAATTATGTGGTGAGGATCACAATTTGCCTTCGGCTCTTTTTGAAATTCCATGCTTCCCAATAACTTTTCAATAAACACTAAGGCACCTTTATTTTTGAAAATAAAGGAGCCAACCTTGAGAGGGAATTTGATATTTGAATATTTTTTAAAGGCTCCAAAATGTTCTTCCTCTGAGTGCAACCTTTGCCTCATCCAATGCAAAAAATATGGGAGTGAGGAAAGCAAGTAACTTATATGGTTCCCCAGTGAATCCATATATCCTCAAAACAGTACAATCTTTATGCAGGAACCAGTGTCCGACTCGATCCTCAGGCGAGGACTGCATCAGACATTTCATATCTTCAAACACACGGGGCAGCGCTTCATCGAACACCATTTTATATATCTCTGACATGATTGAATTGGCAAACTCAAACACGCTGATCTTCTTGGGAAAATCAGAAGAGAACATGGTACTCAAAAACTGTAATTCAGTGACATTTGAACACAACAACATGTTCAACAGGTAAGTTTGAAATTTAAAGAACCGGACCTTTGGGAATTCACTTAACTGAAGGTGTATTGCTTCCTCCAAGTAATCATCTAGACTGAATAGAGGAACCGATTGAGACACAGAACCAAATGAAATTATTTTCAACAAAAAACCAAGAATGACTTCATTTACGTGACAATCATCGTCAAGACCCAAAATTTGACAAGTCAGGGATACCACTAATTGAACTTCATTTTTGAAAATATGAACATGGTAAGGTAGGAAAAGACCGTCTAATGACTAACCCTCTTTCAAAATACTGGAAAGAAATTTGCAACGGACTTTAGAGATACAACTTTTGTACAATTCAGCAAGAATAGACTCATTTACAGGTTGACGGTTGTCAGGGTAACTGTTGGGCAGGTTTAAATTTTCATGGACGATGTTGGCATTGATTTTACAGAGTATTCGAGAAGTATACTGACGCACAATGACTCTTTGAGAAGGGGAATAATTGACCACGCACCACTCTGCGAATTCTGAAAAATGCAGGGTTTGCTCGAGAGCAAAATAATATAAAAAGGATTTATAGGCATTCAAGACATCATTTCCCTGTGAATGGTAGTGCCACAACCTTTCTTTACTGACTGATACACTTCCTATGGACATAAAAAGGGTTGCATATGCCTCTGTCTCTATAAACTAAATAATCTTCCCTATCATCTATAATACGACCAGACCCTTGCAATTCCTTCTGTTGGTCCATAATTCAGTTGATAATGGCAATTAGATAGACGAAATATGGGCATTTAAGCCTTACCTGTTTACTGCGGCTGCATGTGTTTGAAATTGACAGTTGAAAGGTTGACGAATCCACAGGTCTTTTTCACTCGTTCGGTGCCAATAAAATAATCACAGGACAATTCAACTTCGCTTTTATAGGACCCCACTCCGGAGCATCCCTTTGGAGGTTTCCTCTAAACCGCTTTCGCCTCCGGATTACACCACGATTGGCCACATGGACAGTGGTTTATATTCTGCAACCGCCCTTTACCTTTATATGCCATGCACCTTCCCGCTCCGGATCTATCTGTGACCGTTGATTGATTTCACCTTTATGTCTCCGCCGTCAGATCAGGTGGCATGTATCCAATTCCACTGAGCATCGTGGTATTATCCATCATGCAAGTTTCTACTTCAGATTCATCCACAATCATAGATGTAATCTGCATTTATTTCTGCATCGTTAGATCAAGTGACACGCACTCAATTCCACCGGGCTCCATTGTTTTAACAAGCGGGCGGGTTCACAAAGCGGAGCTTATACAGACCGTAGATCTCATCCGGCTGGATCGACGACCGTTGATCCATATACTATATTAAACGATCACATATACTTATCTTCCTCACATATTTTAGGGAGCGGATATAATACAGACCATTGATCTTCATCTTTTCGCTCCGCACCGTTGGATCCCGCGAGATTTCACCGCTTACTAGCCTTTGTCTTACTCTTATACTATAAATTTTAGCCAAAGTTTGACAAATGACCATTATTTTCTCCCCACCATGGTCTATTTTATCCCCTACTAAATAATGGTGTTAACAGCTGGCTCCATCTAGGGATGATATTCTCCCTGCGAGGTATCAAAGAACTCGTAGACCAGGTGCCTGTTTCTTTTTGATTTTTCACAATAACTTCTAGAAAACTCATCTTTTGTTTTTTGTAGATATATTATTATTTTTTTGTTTTGAGAAAGGAAAGCACGCCTCCTGTATCTTAGGGCCTTCACTGTGGGCTTCAAATACATTCAGCTTACCATTCATGTTAACTTTGTAAAGAGAAATAAGTATTTACAGGCTATAATACAAATTTTACCCTCCTCCTTAGGACAGGTAATGTTTTAGATACCTTCCATTGACGGGGTTACTATCTAGAGGAACCGCGTTTGGATATTCCAGCAGAAACGTGTTTTTCCCTCTGTAACCAGCAACAACATAAGGACCTACCCACATATGATCAAATTTCCCATGTTTGTCCTCTTTTGGAGCATCCCACTTCAGGACCAAATCATCAATCTGAAACTGCTCTTCTTTGATTCTCCTGTCGAAAGTACTTTTCATTTTCTCCTGATGTGACTGCACCTTGTCATAAGATTTATTCCTTCGCTCATCCAGTTCAATAATTTGATTTATACTCTTTTGCATGTGATTTGGTTCTTCTTGCTGATCTTGGAAATACCTCATGACTGGGACACCTAACGATGCTGGAAAAACAAATTCAGTCCCATACACCAGTGGGAACGGAGACATGCCAATCGCCCTTTTGGTACTAATTCTGTCATCCCAGAGAGCATACTTGAGCTTGGTGTGTTAGGACCTTTTGTTATCTTCTTACAGTTTCCTGATGATCCTCACTAGGTTTTTATTAGAGGATTCAGATAACCCATTTCCCTGCGGATAATAGGAAGTTGAATGATTGAGGCTTATATGATATTTGTGACAGAAATCAATCATTTTCTTGGATTTAAACGCAGCTGCATTATCTATTACTATTCTTCTGGGGCACCCGAATCGAGCTAATATATTTTCCTCAAGAAAATCCATAATTACATTCTCCATGGCTCTTCTAGTGGGGATAGCTTCAATCCATTTTGTAAAATAATTTGTAGCTGTCAAAATCCATTTGTGTTGTCCTGATGAATTGGGGTTTATTTCTCCAATAAAATCCAAACCCCACTGCTGGAAAGGAGCTTCTACTGTTATGGGATTCAAAGGGAGAGGAAGTACCTTTCTCTTTCCGTAAAAAATTTGGCATTGATGACACTTGCTAGTTTCTTTATACACATCTAAAAATAATGTATGCCAATAATAGGCTGCTCTTAGAATTTTGTTTTTCATCAGCTTCCAAGAATGATGCCCCCCATAATCTCCCTTATGAAATTCTTTGACTGTATGCTGAGCTTCATTTTCCAAAAGACAATTCATCAACACTCGTTTGGGGTCTTTCCAATAAAGATATTGATTTAGAATACAAAATTTAGCAGCTTTTAATTTTATGGATCGAGCTCTTGACTTACTCAATCCTTCTGGCACTTGTAAATTTCGAAGGACATATACAATATTAGAATACCATGGGGAAGCCACAAAATCAGCCATTACTTCTACTTCTGTATCTAACTGATTAGCTTGATGAGATAAGAAATTAATTTGCAAAGCTTCACAGTTTGAATTAGCCATCATTTTAGCTAATCCTTGTCCTTTAATCAACTTGGTGGGCTTTATTTCGATATCATACTCCAACAATGTAGCAATCCATTTTTCTCTTCTACCTTCTAGATCTGGTTGTGTCAAGATTCCCTTTACTACAGTAGATGGAAAATGTGCAATTATATGTGAATGCAGAATATACACTCTGAAATCCTTTAGTGCTTTGACTAAGGCATAAGCTTGTTTCTCCATAATGTCATATTTCAATTCTCCATCCCTTAGCATTTTGCTAAAAAACGCTATGGGCTGTTCCAAATTCTCATCATTTTTCTGTAACATAACTGCTGCTATAGTATATTCTGAAGCATATGAAAATACTGAGAAGTCTTTGGTAAAATATGGGCTCACCAACACAAGAGCCTCTGATATTGATTTTTTGATTTCCCAAAAAGACTTTCTAGCTTCAACATTCCATTTTATGTCGTGACCTTTCTTCAACATATTTGTGATATTCATTAAGATCTCAGCAAAACTTGGCACAAACCTTCTCAAAAAATTTACCTGCCCCAAGAATGATTGTATCTCTTTTTTTCTCCTGGGTTCACCCACTTTCAAAATTGCACTCACCCTTTCAAGATCAATTTTTATTCCATCTTTTGATATTATATGGCCCAACAACTTTCCTTCTTCCAATGCAAAATTGGACTTCTTTGGATTCAGTGATATGCCAAACTTCCTACATTTCATGAAAACTTTCTCTAGATGACGCAGATGCTCTCTATCATATTTTGAATAGACTGTGATATCATCCATGTAGATCACTACAAAATTCCCAATTTCCCCTGCAAACGCAATGTCCATAGCTCGCTGGAAAGCAGCCAAACCAAAAGGCATCTTTGCATACATAAAGGTGCCCCAAGGTGTAGTGAAAGCAGTTTTTTCTTGATCTTCAGGAAATACTTTGATCTGATTATAGCCGAAAAAACCATCCAACATTGAAATTCTTTCAGCTCCAACTACTTTCTGCAATATGTGGTCCATCTTTGGCAAAGGATAATTGTCCTTCATAGAAAATTTGTTCAAGTTCCAGAAATATATACACAATCTTATTTCTCCATTCTTCTTTCTAACAGGAACAAGGTTTATGACCCACTTTGAAAACCTTAGAGTGACAATGATCTTGGCATCAAATAACTTTTTAATTTCCTTCTCAATAATAGGGAGCAACTTAGGGTTTATCCTCCTGAACTTCTGCTTGAAAGGTTTTTCTCCAAGCTTTATAGGAATAGTATGTTGTATGATAGATGTATCGTACTCGTTCAGGTCTTCATAACTCCACGCAAATACATCCGTATATTTTTTCATTAATTTCACATACTCTTCCTTTTCTTTTTTAGGCAACTTCTTGGACAACTTCACAATCTTAGGATTTTCTTCGGTGCCAATATTCTTATATTCAACAGCATTCTCAACGAGCTTTACTTTGGGATTCTTAGCTACGTCATTCTGATCAAAAAAATTTTCTAAAGGAATTAGTCCTCTTGGTATGAAATTGTTTTTTAACTGGATAATATATTTACCTCCTAAGGTTCCCTTTAACTTTTCAGCACCATTCCCTTCTTCCTCAAGCTCTTCCTCTTCTTGAATACTCTCACCATTTTCATTTTCGGTGTCAATAGGAGTATTTACAAATTCTCCTGAGAGCTCTAGGAACCTTCTGATCTGCATATAATCTTCGAACACCTGCCAATATTTAGAGTTATCAGGAATAAATGGTCTATTCACAATTTCCACCTAGTATTCCCTTTGACCAGCAACAAGGTTTTCAAATTTTCCAGTGGCCATGGCTAAAGAATCAGCCACTAAATTTTCATGCCTGGGAAGTACCTAAATTGCATGTTCTGTAAAGAAGTTTCCCAAGATATCCCATACTTCATTTCTATAAGCCCTCATCCGAGAATGCCTGGTTTGATAACTTTCATTTACTTGATTTATCACCAACTCTGAGTCCCCCAAGACTCTTATTTTTTGAGCTCCTAAATCTTCCAAAGCATGCAATCCCAGTAACAAGAATCCCAGTAACAAAGCTTCATATTCTGCCACATTATTTGTGCACTCAAATGTTAATTTATATGATAAAGCTTTGAAATCCTGAATAGGAGAAATTATATACACACCAGTTCCAGCGCCTATTTTTGCAGCAGATCCGTCAAAGTACATAATCCACTGGCCTTCCATTTTTTGTTTCGCTTCCAAAGCATCCTTCTCTAGCACTTCCTTTTCCTTACTCTCCTCAGAATTTCTTTTGCAATGCCTCTTCTATATCATGTGGGATAGCATCATTAAACAAGATAGAAGACCCCAAATCAGTATCAACAACATATATATGGTGAATCTTGGGTTTATCTTGACTGCTTACTACATAAGGAGTTCTTTTTTCACTATATAACCTTTTGCTCCCATCTCGAACAGGAATTGTAGCATAAGACATATCCATCTGTAAACTACCTTTCAACTTGGAAGTACAAGATCTTGACAACAACACCCTGAATGTAGGTAGAATATCTGCCACGACCACATCCATGACTATAGTTTTAGATAGCAATTTATTTAGGGTTACCACCATATCTTTAATCAAACCAAGGCATTTCACTCTTTTAGAATCAAACGAGTACAAATCTTTATAAGGTCTTGTTACTTCTAATCCCAAACTCTCTACCACTCCTTTCGGCATTAAGTTGTGTGATGCCCCTGAGTCGAGCATAGCATTGTGGACCACCTTATCATGCACATTTAAACTCAAATAGAAAGGAGGGACTTCTTCACTTTCTAAATTTTCAACCTTTGACCCAAACGAAATAGCAGGGTTATAATCGTTCAACTCTAAAATGTCAGATTTCCATTCTCCTTGATTTTTGACCATTTTTGTGATAGTGTTTCTGTATTCAGTGTTTCTCAATAACTCATTAAATGGAACAGAGATTTTTAGCTTTGAAAGTTGATTTTGTAAATTGAAGCCAGAACCATTTTTTTCCACATCAACCAGAGCCGCCTGCTTTATTGCTTTATCTCTTTGTACATCATTTTCAACCTATTTATTTACAAGAGACTCTTTTTGTAGTTATTTTCCCTTTTCTACATTCAAAGAACTAGTGGAAGGCTGATTTGGGCTTGCCTTTCCTTTATTTATGAGGACATCCCTGTTCCTCAGTCTAATTTTACTTTGTACATCATCCATAGCATGTAAATAAGCTCTTTGATACTGCTCGGTCTCCATTTAAAATTCTTCACTTCCATATTCCTGTCCAAACATGTTATGCTCTTCCTTAGTAAGATATATCTCTAAGTCCTGTTCCCCAAAAAGATGAGTCTCATTTTCAGCGGGATCATCTTCATCAGCAACATAATTTTTTGGGAATGGTGGACGAATTTGTTGTTCCTCTTGATTTTTTGTATTTCTTATGTCTCTTTGTCGGTTTTGGGGAGGAACAGGAGGATTCAGTCTTCTAAAATTAGGATTCCTGATTTGAGGTTCATCTTGTTCTCTATTGAATCCCCTATTATCCATAGTTAATCTATCCATCAACTTTTCCATGGTTTTCAACATCATTTCAAATTTGACATCATTAGTAGAAGAAGAAGCAGAAGGCAAATTTTCTTCCTTTTTCCTTCTATCAATATCTCTATGTTTCATCTTTCCACTTGCCATCATATTTGCTTCTACTTCTAGAGCATCTGTAAACATGGCCGCAAGAGTTGCTGATTTTCTCTCTCTTAATGAAAATGCAAAATCATTATCAAAAGCTCCGACATAGTGTAATTTGGCTGCGGTTGTAGAAGTTTTTATATCATCGGGAATGGAATTATAAACCCTCATAAACCTACTAGAAAACTCATGGACAGATTCAAATCCTCCTTTTTTGAGACTATTATACTGAGATAAGAGCTGCAAATGATTCTGTTTATCATCCCACCTATCTAGGAAAGTGTTTTGGAAATCCTGAAAATTCACTATAGACCCATTTGGAAAATATTTAAACCATTTCTTTGCCTCACCTGACAAACGTTGGGCAAACAAATGCATTTTAACATCTGGATAATCAACTTCTTCTAAGTCGATGAAATCTTCAAACTTGGCAACATGTTGTTTTGCGGCTACATCACCCTCTTCGTCAAACAAAGAAATTCTTTGGGAATAGTTCTGAGGAAGGTCATGTAATAAAGGAGGAAAACACAAGGGAGCAAATCTGGCTGCCATTGGTCTAGGTGGGTTCACAGGAACTAAAGAGCTTTGAGTATTTTGAGAGGTAAATGCTTCAACTTTAGTGGTTTGTTGCAAATCTCTCCAGAGGGAATCCAACAAATAAGACTCTAACCTACGAGGATTGAATTCAGTATTCTTAAGGTCAGACTCAGATTTGGTTCTCAACAGACTTTTCCCATTCTAGATCAATATGAGAATCTTGAGATGATGATGCACCAAACAAAGGAAACCTTAACTTATCTTTATTTTTTCTCTTGAATAACTTTTCTGGGTCTTCAAAACATTTCAAGATTTCGGTATCAGAGTTACCTTGCGTGTGTCTTATCGAAGCCAGAATGACTCCTTAAGTTTTGAAGAAGTTTTACAATGGAGTCACCAGGACAAATATACAACCTTTTTACTGTTAAAAATTCCTGTTTGCCCACAGAAATTTTCTTTAAACACTATCGTTCCCCCAGGGCAGATATGCACTTTCATCCTCGGCAGTGGTGCCAGTTTGTTAGCACTCAAAATGTACGCAGGTTGTAAGAGGTAAATCCCAAGGTAACAACAAAAACCATTTTTAGAAAGAAACTGGCTTTTCTTTCCAGAGAGGGATCTCTCGAATACAGATTTTACAAGGATAAAAATATATATATCAACACTCAAATATTATAAAGGTGGTTGAAACAATACGTATAACCATTGGGCATGGGGTCACATATAAATAAATAACATAAAATCATATGCGTAGAAGTTCATCAGAGGCAAGGTAACCATTCAATCACAATCATTCATTTAATCCATTTGGAGCAGAAGAGTAGAGCACAATCCATCAATACAGAGCATCAAGATATGAATTCAATATTGACTTTAGCAGAAAGGTTTATAAAATATTTGAAACAATGACCAGAGCATAATAAATATTAATTTCAATCATTCAACACTTTGTTCCAAATATGAAGAAAACAGAATGGAGTGAACACAGGAAAAAAATCACAAAGAAAGAAGCACAGACTGTAATACAAATGGCGTAGGAATATCTAATAATCTCTTCACATTCAATTTCTTGCTCAAAAATATATGTCTTTCAAAAGCATTTAACAACAGGACGGGTTCCAACCCCCATCTCATAAAATAGATGCAAATATATACATAAAATAATTTGATCTTCCAAGAAGATTCATAACTGAATGATCAGATTAATTAAATTCTTGTAACTAAATTCCTAACTTTTAGGAATAAACTACAGCTTCAATCCTAAAAAATCATTAAGCTAAAATCAACTTGGTAACATGTCCTTTTCCAGTCAGCTCCTTGGCATGTAACACCTATTTTCTACGGATGAAGGATGTATTTTGTCTTTCCAAACCTCTCTATGGATTTCCACTGCTCCACGCTTGGGGTATCACATTCCATCATTTCTCAAATTGACACTTCCAGCTCCATGTAAGCTTCATATGATACCTTGGGAAATCCTTTCCTGATAATTGAGAACTTTTGGAATATCTCGAAATCCTCTGTCAGTTTTTCCACAATAACTTTCCCTATTAGGCCCTTTTCCAAATCATCAAATTTGGAATGATCCATGCGGCTTTGAACTAACAAGATGTGATAGTGCTCATGAGAAAAGATCCATCCCTCTTCATCCCAAAAGGAAGGGAGGCCGTCCTCAAATAGCTCTTTGAAAACCTGCTTGAAGTTATTAACTTGTGAAACCATTTCCTCAGCTTTGTCCTGGACTGTCTTCATTAAATGATGCTTGTGGATAAAATTTTTATCCCATAATACTATTGATATCCTGTATTTTATTCCCATATCATGTAACTTCTGGTACGCCAATGAATTTAAAAAGTTCAGTGCATTCTGGGCTGTGGCGAGGGGCTTTCTATCCATAGTTTATATTACCAATTTAAGTCTCTGGTTGGCCAAATTGATTAATATGCATTGGTCATCAACAAAGTTCAAATAGTGTCTAAATTTTGTAACTTCTACATACAAGGTGTCCCAAATTATGTGCTTCGCCCCCTGCAGGGGGCCCTTACCTATGTTTCTCTCCTTCAATTCATTGAACTTCTTTTGTAACTGGCTTCTGTCTTGCAATATTTTGTTTTTACTTTCATTCATTTTGGATAACTCGGAATTGATCTTTTCATTCTCCGTCTTTAACTCTTTTATTTCTTCATCCTTTAAGCTAACCTTGGACATAGGTATTGACAAGTCATCTGCAGAAAGTCATTCAATGGTTTATCAATATTTACAATGGACAGGTCCTCATCAATAGGAGTCTGACTCATCAATTCCTCCATGATTTCCTTTTCCTCGTTTTGGTCCTTTTTCAGCAAGGCAATTTGAAATATCAGTTCACTCCATTCGGCTTCCCATCTGTCTTTTTCTTCTTGTAACTCGAAATTTTTTTGTTTATGTTCCATCATCTCCTGGTGCATCTTGTCCTTCTCTTCTTGCAGTGCCTATAATTCGGATGATTGAACATGTTCTGAGCCTGGGATCTTCAATTTGTTCTTCAGAACTTGGAGAGCATTGTCCTTTTCTTCCAACATTCTTCTGACATCTTGGGTGTTATCTCTTTCATTTCCTGAACTGATAATATCTGCTTGTATCTTCTTAATCTTAATGGTATTGGCCTTATTTTCAACTCTTTCATGTTTCAATTGAATTTCTAACTTATCTACCAAAATTTGTAGTTTATTGATTCTCATCATAGCTTGTAACAAATATGAATAAATAATATCACTTGCTTGCTTATGAAGCTGTATCTTGTCAGGTACACTAATCTTGTCCAACCGTACTTCCATCTCTATCATCTTTTTATCATTAACCATGGCCAATTTGAATGTGTTTCTTTCTGTATCTCGGGCAGAAATCAAAGAGGTTTTTGGATTGCTCAAATTTCTTACTCGTGGGAGCAAACTTCTTGTCTCTTCCAGAGACTGCTTTCTTTTCTCCATATAACTGGCCTTAATCTCTTCCTTGGATTTGAAAATTGAGCTTGGTTTTGAACTATCTACATCCTTGAAATAAAATTGATTTATTTGTACAGATTTTGTTGGTACTAAAGTAACTCTCTTAAAATCATCAGAAATCTCTTCACTTGAAACTCCACCAACTTGTAATAATTTTGCCTTTTTGTGTGACCCATCTTCATCCACTTCCATGCTTTCAATTTCAGTCAGACTCCTTTTAATCAAAACATTAGGACTTTCTAACACTCGTGATATTGTAAATGGTAAAGTACTTGCATCTCCACCGGACCCTTGAATTTCCATAAACTGCAACAAATTTGTTGTTTCATTCAATCCTTCAATAAACTGGTGTTCAAAAGGTTTGTTTTTGTTGGCCTGATTCCTTAGGGAAATTATGTGGTGAGGATCATAATTTGCCTTCAGCTCTTTTTGAAATTCCATGCTTCACAATAAATTTTCAATAAACACTAAGGCACCTTTATTTTTGAAAATAAAGGAGCCAACCTTGAGAGGGAATTTGATATTTGAAGATTTTTTAAAGGCTCCAAAATGTTCTTCCTCTGAGTGCAACCTTTGCCTCATGAACTCCAATGCAAAAACTATGGGAGTGAGGAAAGAAGGTAACTTATATGGTTCCCCAGTGAATCCATATATCCTCAAAACAGTACAATCTTTATGCAGGAACCAGTCTCCGACTCGATCCTCAGGCGAGGACTGCATCAGACATTTCATATCTTCTAACACACAGGAAAGCGCTTCATCGAACAACATTTTATATATCTTTGACATGATTGAATTGGAAAACTCAAACATGCTGATTTGCTTGGGCAAATCAGAAGAGAAGATGGTACTCAAAAACTGTAATTCAGTGACATTTGAACACAGCAACATGTTCAACAGGTAAGTTTGAAATTTAAAGAACCGGACGTTTGGGAATTCACTTAACTGAAGGTGTATTGCTTCCACCAAGTACTCATCTATACTGAATACAGGAACCGATTGAGACACAGAACCAAATGAACTTATTTTCAAAAAAAAACCAAGAATGACTTCATTTACGTGACAATCATCGTCAAGACCCAAAATTTGACAGACTAGGGCTACCACTAATTGAACTTCATTTTTGAAAATATGAACATGGTAAGGTAGGAAAAGACCGTCTAATGACTGACCCTCTTTCAAAATACTGGACAGAAATTTGCAACGAACTTCATAGATACAACTTTTGTATAATTAAGCAAGAATAGACTCATTTACAGGTTCACGATTGTCAGGGTAACTGTCAGGCAGGTTTAAATTTTCGCGTATGATGTTGGCATTGATTTTACAGAGTATTCAAGAAGTATACTGACTCACAATGACTCTTTGAGAAGGGGAATAATTTACCGCACACCACTCTGCGAATTCTGGAAAATGCAGGGTTTTCTCGAGAGAAAAATAATATAAAAAGGATTTACAGACATTCAAGACATCATTTCCCTGCGAATGGTAGTGCCACAACCTTTATTTACTGACTGATATGCTTCCTATGGACAAAAAAGGGTCACAGACGCCTCTGTCTCTATCAACTAAATAATCTTCCCTGTCATCTATAATATGACCAGACCCTTGCAATTCCTTCTGTTGGTCCATAATTCAGTTGATAATGGCAATTAGATAGATGAATTATGGGCGTTTAAGCCTTACCTCTTTACCGCGGCTGCGTGTGTTCGAAATTGACAGTCGAATGGTTGACGAATATGTAGGTCTTTTTCACTCATTTGGCGCGAATAAAATAATCACGGGACAAGTCAACTTTGCTTTTATAGGACCCCACTCCAGAGCGTCCCTTTGGCAGTTTCCTCTAAACCGATTTCGCCTCCGTATTACACCACGATCGGCCACGTGGACAGTGGTTTATATTCTGCAACCACCCTTTACCTTTATATGCCGCGCACCTTCCCGCTCCGGATCTATCTGTGACCATTGATCGATTTCACCTTTATTTCTCCGCCGTTAGATCAGGTGGCACGTATCGAATTCCGCTGAGCGTCATGGTATTATCCATCGTGCAAGTTTCTACTCCATATTCATCCACAATCGTAGATGTAATCTGTGTTTATTTCTCTATCATTAGATCAAGTGACATGCACTCAATTCCGTCGGGCTCTGTTGTTTTAACAAGCGGGCGGGTTCACAAAGCGGAGCTTATAAAGACTGTAGATCTCATCTGGCTGGATCGACGACCGTTGATCCATATACTATATTAAACGTCCACATATACTTATCTTCCTCACATATTTTAGGGAGAAGATATAATACAGACCGTTGATCTTCATCTTTTCGCTCCGCACCATTGGATCCCGTGAGATTTCACTACTTACTAGCCTTTGTCTTACTCTTATACTATAAATTTTAGCCAAAGTTTGAAAAATGACCATTATTTTCTCCCCACCATGGTCTCTTTACTCCCCTGCTAAATAATGGTGTTAACACCGGTAATTAGTCTACACCGGTAGGTAAAAAGTTCTAAGTATTCTAGGTATAAGGAATCACATGAGGAAAGTTTATGCTGCGCAAGTCATAGGATGCTTGCAGTAAATAAAAAAATAAAATAAAATAAAAAATTATTTTGAGAATTTTATTTTGCACATGTCTTTGAACATTTGCGGAGTTTTGAATGTTGAGGAGTCTCACGTCAGCATCATAGTTGAGAACGATGCAGTGTGACATCGCAACAATGCGATGTTTCCCGTGCCACGTAGACAATTTTGAAAAGGGATGTTTCCCATGTCACTTCGCCGTCTGACAAGTAGTTAATATAGAGATGACCGGTATACGTTACCCTAGATTTGGCAACAGTATAATGATTTTCTTAGATTTTCTAAATCTTGGTTGAGATCGCCGCCTGCACACAAGTTTCAAGGGGAATTTGATCAGATTTCAGCAATTAATGAGGATCGAAACGACGGGTATTGTCTTATCCATGCAATTAATACCACCAACGGGTCTAGCCTAGATGATTGGTGCTTCAGGAATTATCACTTTTGTTATAAATTCAGAGATTATTCACACAGAAGGGTTATTTTTTGCGATTTCTAAGAGTTACAGAGCAATTTGAAGAGTTTTCCCTGTGAAGAGATAACCCAGTTACAGAGTGCTAGTTTCCCCAATTTCGTAGCCATTGCCAGTCCAGAGTATTGCACCGAGTGGGTTCTGTCTGAGACAGAACCTTTATAGGACATTGTGTAAAGGTTCCAGCGTGGTGGCCTTGTGTTTGCTATGACACCACTGCCCAAGGTTGTGAAATTAGGTGCATCACAAGGTATAGAGCCACCGAGGATGAGGATTCAAGCTCAGATAGTAGAAGATTCCAGCTCAGAGCAGGAGGAAGAAGTTCATATGGCAACAGAGTACATCGTGCCACGAGTTGAAGATGCACCAGACGTAACCATTCCCAAGGGTGCTAAGTTTCCTGTTCCCATACCGCCGATTGATTCTCGTGTAAAGGAAGATGGAGATCTGTTAGGATATGCCCCTAATATCAAATTTATAGAATATAACCTTGGAGACAGTAAAACATATCCTCATTTTCTCCTGGATCAGTATCTTACGGTTCAGAGGAACCCGAGGACCGGAGCAGATGAATTTGTTCCTATGGAACATGTCCAGATTCTTGAGCACTCAGGCTTGCTCAATTTGTTGAGAATACCACATTTTGGACAAGGTGCAGAGGTTAATTCCATGGTGCGCATGCTGCTTTCTTGTGTACATGGAGGTTACCTTTGGATAGGTAACCAGGTCAACCTGAACGTCGACCTGATACATCACATCACCGGCCTGTCCAAGACTGGTAAGGACCCTAAGACACATATAACAGGTAAGACCAAGGATACTAAGCTACCAGCAACCCTAGTTACCAAGTCTAAGCTACAGAGAGGAGGACAAGCTTATGACCTCACAATATTAATAGATGATACACTCAGATTTACAGCCAGTATGCTTGCAGGTAGACTGTTAACTAAGGTTCACCCAAAAGAAGTCACAGGATCAGTAATTCACCTTGCCATACAAGTTGCAGAAGGTGAACAATTTAATTGGTGTTTATTTTTACTAAATATTTTTCTTCAAGATTGTTTGACAGCACAAGATGAGCCAAACCATCCCTTCCACTTCTCATGGCTACTCATATTATGCGCATTCGTTGGGTGGAGAGAGCCTCCCAATACCCAGTTTAAACAGCTAGGAATTGGCGAGCCCAAAGGCGTGCGCTATGCAAACTTATGGGAGAGGAACAACCCAGCCAAGAAAAAGATCAACATGATAGTATTTTATGAATACTATAAAATGTTGAAGAGAGTTATCCAAGAGACACCACGAATCAACACGGAGATTGTGGACATGTATGATAATCGGCTTGATTTTATGGTGGACAGCCATAGAATCTACCTAAGGCCAAAAAGGTCTAGAATGGATAACTAGGAAAATGGTTCATTTAGGATGACAGAGTAGGATATAGAAGATGTCATCAAATACTTTGATGACGAGTGGAAGAAAGCATTATAAGATACCACAACACTACCAACAGGTACCGCACAGACAGACCCATTGGACAAAGGAAAAGACAAAGAGGGGTCACAGATGAAAGAAACAGCAGAAGTACTACCACCAGCACAGAAGAGGAAAGATGCAGAAGAGATACCAACAGGGCCACCAAAGAAGAAAAAAGTAAAAGCCTCAAAGCTAGCTTTAGTGACCGCACCGACAGACGATGACTATGAGCAAATCACAGCAAAAATGAAGGAGGAAATGAAGGACTCATTTCAGGTGATGCAGACATTGCAAGACAAGCTACAGAGCTCGGTAGAAAAGAAGCTTCTGGAGATAAAAGTAGTCACTGAGAAGACTGTCATAGTGCAGAATCAGCCAATCAAGGCAACAGCAGGAGAAAGCTCAAAACAATCGACTTCCCGCGAGGAAGTCCTTGTAAAAGATCGCATCAATACAGTGTTGATACGGCCAGGGAGCATCCAATTCCCTAATTCAACGATTGATGTATAGATACAGATTAGATAACCTGTTGAGGTTAATCTCGCAGAGTTCCCAATTGATCAATTAGAAATGATCCAGCAGGGGCTAGCCGCAGAGCTCATGGATAGAGAGCTTGCGACTTATAAACAGAACACCCAGCTGAAACAGAAGAATGCAGAACTCACCGCAGGCCTTTAGACAAAGGCGAATGAGTTAAGAACATATGAATAAAGAGAACAAGATCTCAGCCAGGTCCTGTAGAGCATCACATTGGAGTTACCCCAGTGTAACATTGAGTTTGCTTCACCTCTAACGTAGAAGGTAAGAAGAGTTGCAGAAAGAGAAAAGGCTCTGGAAGAGACAGTGACAAAGATGGAGGAATACCACAAAGCACAGATTGCCGATCTTGAGGCTTGACCACTAGGAACACTTGAGGCAGACAAGGAAGCAAGGGCATAGGCTTTTAGACTCGCTTCAACATAGATGAAGTGTCGCATAGATGATGCAGAGTCATTACTAGCTGATGCGACGAAGACATGGTCGGAGCTAGACGAGCTCCCAGATAGACTGGAATTACAGCAGAGCATCTAGCACATAGACAAGGCCACAGCAGCAATAAAGGAAGAACTCAAGAGCTTGGGAGCTCTTGCAAAGATGAGGAAAATGACAGAGATGAACAATCTACAATAGGAAGCGCATCGGTTACGAGAAAAAGACATACAATTCAATAACTTGCTTCAACCATATCAAGAACAAATTGTAGAGCTGATCGATGTGGTTGAGCAAGAAGGTCAAGGAGTTCAATACAAATAAGAATGAAATTGATGATACAGAAGACTCCAACATTAGTCAAGCTATGCTTGAAACGACACAAGAGTGTGTCGAATCTATGAACAACGAAGTCGCAGGACTTCGAGAGAGATTTGAAAGGACTTCACAGGAAGCCAAGGAGAAGCTACAGCAGGACAAGCCAGCTGTTAGTGGCTCGAGGATGAGCCACAAGTAATTGTTAGGGGACTATTGGAGCAGGGCCCCGCAACTACAGGAAAAGTTGCTACATCGGGACAAGGAAGTCAGAGAAGATAGTACCTAAGCGGCTGATACGAGAGAGCTCAACCACTACACTTAAGGCAGTGACAAAGACAGGAGGGCTCAACCACCCTCATAAAGAAAAAGGAGCAATGAGGCCGAGTTATTGAAGATGAAGGATAGAAGGGGAGCGACCGAGGAAGCGGCACCCATACCCACGATCAACGCCGGGAAGTGTGGAAGACTGCAGAGAGCTATGGTGTGACGGAAAGCAGTAGCTCAGAGTACAGATAAGATGACTTTCACAGTTAGGGTTTTGGGTTACTGTTGGGAGAGGCCCACAGTGTTGTAATGGCGAGACCTTCAAACCTCCTATATAAGCATATATTTTTTATTGTAAAAGGTTAGCCACTTGAGTGATTTAACCAATCGATTCAGTTAGCCAGTGAGCCATTCCAGCTACCTAGGTGTCTCTAGTGTCTTGGTAGTGTAAGAGTTGAGATCTGGTCCTGTTATTCCATCTGCATTATCTTACTGTAACCAGTAGCTGGCTCCTTGAGCATGTATGTAACAATCCACAGGGATTGAACAATCCGCAGGGATTGAGAAAGAGAGAGAGGAAGAGTATATTGTAAGAGAAGGCAATATAAGAGAAGAGATCTAAGAGAGAAGGGCTCCCGGCTGTGTGCGCGGAGTTTCCCAGAATATCTCGAGCTGCATATCATGTTGCAACGGAACCGTGTTTACTCTCTCAATATATAATATAAAAACCAGTTCCCGTGGACGTAGCTTCCCCCCTTGTTGTAATGAAGAATTCACCTAATAACCTAGGTCTGGGGGTTACCAACGTACTATGACCTTGCAGACAATTTGATTATAAAAGCACAAATAGGGAATAGGGAAGTAGCAGGAACTTACTCGTAACAAACGAAGGTTGATCCAAGCTAACTCCTTCCTCTTTGCTTCACTTCTACAATCTCCAGGATAATTCCTCCTTCAACCTGTTAACAAAGATTCCTCCAATATACAGTATGATTCATATATAAAGATGCATGTTAGGCAAATCACATATCATAATGAAATATAGATATTTACCAAGTCACAACACATGAAACACAATATGGAAGAAGTAATCTGCTTTATTAACAGTAATAGAGGGAGTTTAGGTTACAACCCAATGTCTGAACAAGGGACTCCTCTGTCACCAAAGGACTCTGAGTTTCTCTGCTCCAAAGGTTCTGTATAAAATCCACCAGCATAACTTTGCTCTCCAAGTATCAATATCAAACCCCTCCCCAAGGCCTCTATTTATCTGAAGGAAATGAGGCAGTTCTCGAAGGTTAGGGAGGTTGCAGCAGTTAATGAGATTAAGGTAAATGAAACAACTAATCTCCCATTAACGCGTGTTTTTAAAAATTAATTTTGAGGGAGATATGCGCGGGTCTGTAGTAAAGTAAC
>LPNX010180672.1:23517-35772 GCA_001517045.1 Pseudotsuga menziesii | reverse complement strand
GCTTTCTTTGAATTATTTTAAGAGCTAGAGGTAAGGAACTAGCTAGCTGCTACTAATGGAGGCCTAAAGGCCATGGAGGCTGAAGCAAAAGGATCTTCACTAAATGACTCGGTGCAAGACCTAACCTCCTCCCTTCCCTCTCTCTCTCTCTCTCTCTCCTTTTAAGAAGTGTAGAAATTTCAAGAAATTGTCCATTATTGCATATATTTTGTCAGTATGATTCACCCTCCATGTAGCAAATGTTAGATTAGGTGCAAGAATTGTCCCAGCAACAAAATATGACTACACTGCGCCAGATAAGTAAGTCGTGACAAAAGGATAGCATGTGACACAAGATGGTATGACAGAATATCGGCAGAAGAAGGTGTGCAAATAGGGCATGCAAATAACATAACGGATGAAAAACGGTAGTAAGGCATAATGCTGAGAAAGCAACAAGCCTTAGCGATCATGGGTATGAACTTGATTGGAGCCAGCAAAAACCACACGCATGAAGGCATCTTGATACCTCGTGTTATGTGTTAATAGAATATGAAAGACATCGTGTTGGCTGTGTTTGTGCCAGAAATTGTTTCCAAGGCTAAAGAAACAATCCAACACAATCTCAAATAAAACTCAATAAAGTAAACAAGGTTTTAGGGTTTCTGGAATGTTTTCTTGGTTGTAATTGGTGATCAACAGGGATTACACTCATGATCTAAACAAGAAACTGAATTATAAACAAGTAAAGACAAAGATGCATCATATAATCAACAAATATCATTCAGAATATAATCTTAAAGTTCATTTAGGGCTGACAAGCATCACAAGTAAAGAAACCATGAACTAGCAATGAATTTATCAGTCCAGTAGTTAAACAAACTCAAAATGAAGCTAAAACATATACTAAAGGGTAAAAAGTGTCATATATTTCATAGTCTGTCATCAAATGCATACAAAAGTTATGATACTTAGCTCACAAAACTAGTCCAATAGACCTCCTGAAGTTCTCCCAAAAACGAACCCTTCTTCAGTCCCTTTGTCCCTCTTTTATAATTACAAATAAATAGTTCTATATCCCCTTCATTAGGTCGAAATTGAAACTACCCAGCATTTACATTAACTAACTAATTCAACTAATTGACTAAAAATAGCAAATCGGATTCCTGACAAATATGGCGAATTTTTGGAAAATAGGTGTCAAAGAATCTTCCATATCTCTCAATTAGTGACACTTGTGTAAAAAATGAGAGAGGTTTTTGTAAATGGGTCCATTATGGAAAAAAACCTCTCTTGTTTTTTAAAAATTCATCTTCAATCAATCAGAATCTGCCCCGCAAAATGAACACTAAAACATGAAAAATATTAAATATTTAAAATCCGTGAAAAATAGGCTGCAAAGATTAAACTAAATATTTCAAACCTTGACAGTTATTGCAAAACTGAGAGAGGTTTTTGTATATGGGTATCGTATGAACAAAAACCTCTTTTTGTTTTCAAAACTTCCTCTCCATAAACGCGTGATCTGCATTTTACTTCAATAACTCAAAACAGGAAAAATAGAACAGAATTCTGTTTCTACTACCTCCTTTTTTCATTCATAAGTGCTGAGACTTTGTTTTCTGCATCTGCTAGCTCACTCTGAAGGGACTGCAAGCTTTGACAGTAATTATGAAGATATACCATGAACAGTAGGGTTTTCCTGATCAATTGTTTATGTAGGTGTTGTTTCTTCTTCCAATTGTTGATCTTCAACATAAGGCACTTCAGCTTCTTTTACTTGCTGTTGTTTGAATAGATCATTTCTTAATTCAAGAAATATTGCAGACAGTTTGGGCTCGGGCTGGCTTGAATCTGCTACTAACTGTAATAACTTTTTTTCTTTTGCAGGATGAAAAAATGAAGTTTTTGCAACTGTTTCTTTCTTCCTTTTACTGCTGATCTGATCAACCTTTAGCTTCAGCTTTGTCAATGACTTTATCTTCCTCACTTTTGGTGCTATTCTAACTGTTTTTTCCATTTTGAATGCAGGTTAGGTGCTAAACTATGCTTTTGGAATATATTTGTGACATATTAACTCAACATAATGACCTTGAAACCCTTCAAAAACTAACAAAGGAAAAACAATAATGAACCTAAAGGCAAAAAACACTCGAAAAATTTCACTAAATACCAAAAATTTTATAATAAGTGAAAAGATAAAGTCAAGAAAATAAGCAAACTAAAATAAAAATAACAAGCAAACATAAAAAAGGTAAAAACAAGTTCCTGACTTAACATCTGGCTCCAGCTGCGGGATGAAGTCCTCCCTGTGAAGCTTCAAGAACCTGTAGACCAATTCCTTATGTAACCAAAACTGCCTTCTTTTTTGCAAAACATCCATTGGGATATGGAGTATTTATTCAATCCTTCACACACTTATATATAAACAATGAAAAATCAAATCTCTTTCTCTGAGGAACCTTCCATCTACTGAATCAAATCGAAATCCCATTTCCAATGTAACCAAGAAGAAATTTGATCAACCCACCAAAACTTGTTTCCAACTCCAAATATATATATAATAAGAAATATTGGAAAACATGAAGAGTAATGATCTAACAACTTATACTCATTTTCATCAAATGGCGTCTCTGAAATAACAGATTTATAACCTAATATTGACTCTAAATAATCTGCTATTGGGTCATAAAAACTTCCATAAGTTACCTCTTCCTACTCTATGAAAAAGACAAGCTGTCCATAAGAATATTTTGTTCCATGAATATCAATCAGGCGTTGGCGAAAAAGGACATCAGGATCAGCCTGAATTTTCTCCATAATTTTTTGGATAGTATCATCAACAATGTCAACACTTTGAACCTCCTTTTCCATACTGTCTTCAAGTGAATGACTATTAGGCATTGACTTTTGCTGTTCAAGGATAATAGACTGAATGCATTCTTGAGTCTGCTGATCAGATTGTGACATATCACACACCTCACAGATTTCTGGGTCTTTCTTTTCAATTTCATCATCATATTTATTAAAAATTAGACCATCTTCATAGTGATTTTGAACAGCAGATTTATCATAACCATGAACAAAAGTAACTTCTGAAAAAATGTGAACAGCCTGGCCTTCATCGATTTTACTATCAAAACCAAAAGGAATAGAATCTAATTCATCACAGAATTCTTGTCTTGGAACCCTAATCTCTTCATCATAGCAAGGAGTATTCTGAGAAATTTCGAATGATGATGCTAAAGGTTCATCTTTTCCTTCAATACAAAGTTGATCTTTAACACAACACTGATTTTCAAAAGTTTGTTGAACTAGAGATTGATCTTCAAAAGGATTAACATTCAAACGGTTATTAAGGCTGTTGAAATCATTATGAGAATGTTCCAAACTATCTCTACTAATCTCATCACTTGAATAATCCTCAAACTGACCTAAAACAACAACTTGATTATCATAATGATCATGCCATTCTTCCTTGACAGCAGTATCTGAAAATTTTACATTTTCATCTTCAACAAATTCTGAAACTTCAACTTCTTCATGACATGTTTTGAACCCTTGATTGCACTCATCATCATGATTTTTTAAATTAGAAATTGTGTTATAAACATCAGCCTGCTCACAACAATCTTTTAAAAAGATTTTACTTGAGAACAGATACTTACAATGTCTCCGAAAGCATGTGTGGAATTCTTTCAGTGAGGAAATGCTAGCAGCGGGAAGAGAAAAATACCAATCTCGTGCATCTTGGTCAAGTGAATACATGAACATCTTCATGAGCACATCTTCATGCTGGATATTTAACTGGACCATACATTGATGAAATTTGATGAGGTGATCTGATGGATTATCCTCTTTGCTTTCTCTAAACCATGGAAGACAATCTCCCCAAACATCCATAGTAGGTACTGGATTTGGAAAACTTAGAATATCAGAAAAATTAAAAGGTGCAAACCTTCGAGCCAGAATATCTTCCATGGACATTGGCCTCTGCATCTTGAAATAGTGGAGTCGCCAATTAATTTGTCAAGATAGATTTAGTTTCTTCTCCTCAGAAAGAGAAAGGGGTGACAGTAGTTCAAATTAATTAGGGCTGCATAAAGCTGGGGATGACTGAAACCTTCTAATTATTCCAACTCCTCTAGTAGCCACTGTGTCAAACTTGGTGAAAAATAGCCTTAAATATGTGCTAGTTTAAGTACACCTCTTAAAACCAGTAAAACTGATAAGTATCCCAGGGAAGATATGTCTTCAACTTCATCCCTGGCAACGGCGCCAAAGATGTTTGTGCCAGAAATTGTTTCCAAGGCTAAAGAAACAAACCAACACAATCTCAAATAAAACTCAATAAAGTAAACAAGGTTTTAGGGTTTCTGGAATGTTTTCTTGGTTGTAATTGGTGATCAACAGGGATTACACACTCATGAGCTAAACAAGAAACTGAATTATAAACAAGTAAAGACAAACACGCATCATATAATCAACAAATATCATTCAGAATATAATCTTAAAGTTCATTCAGGGCTGACAAGCATCACAAGTAAAGAAACCATGAACTAGCAATGAATATATCAGTCTAGTAGTTAAACAAACTCAAAATGAAGATAAAACATATACTGAAGGGTAAAAAGTGTCATATATTTCATAGTCTGTCATCAAATGCATACAAGAGTTATGATACTTAGCTCACAAAACCAGTCCAATAGACCTGAAGTTCTCCCAAAAACAAACCCTTTTTTAGTCCCTTTGTCCCTCTTTTATAATTTCAAAGAAGTAGTTCTATCTCCCCTTCATTAGGTCGAAATTGAAACTACCCAGCAGTTACATTAACTAACTAATTCAACTAATTGACTAAAAATAGCAAATCAGATTCCTCGCAAATATGGCGAATTTCTGGAAAATAGGTGTCAAAGAAGCTTCCATATCTCTCAATTCGTGACACCTGTGTAAAAACTGAGAGATTTTTTTGTAAATGGGTCCGTTATGGACAAAAACCTCTCTTGGTTTTTAAAAATTCATCTTCAATTAATCAGAATCTGCCCCAAAAAATGAACACTAAAACAAGAAAATATTAAATATTTAAAATCCCTGAAAAATAGGATGCAAAGTTTAAACTGAATCTTTCAAACCTTGATAGCTCGGAGAGAGGTTTTTGTAGATGGGTATCTTATGAACAAAAAAGTCTTTTGGTTTTCAAAAATTCCTCTTAGGATGCAAAGTTTAAACTGAATCTTTCAAACCTTGATAGCTCGGAGAGAGGTTTTTGTAGATGGGTATCTTATGAACAAAAAACTCTTTTGGTTTTCAAAAATTCCTCTCCATCAGCTCGTGATATGCATTTGACTTCAATAACTCAAAACAGGAAAAATAGAACAAAACTCTGTTTCTACTGCCTCCTTTTTTCATTCATAGGTGCTAAGACTTTGTTTTCTGCATCTGCTAGCTCACTCTGAAGGGACTGCAAGCTTTGACAGTAATTCTGAAGATATACCATGAACAGTAGGGTTTTCCTGATCAATTGTTTCTGTAGGTGTTGTTTCTTCTTCCAATTGCTGATCTTCAACATAAGGCACTTCAGCTTCTTTTACTTGCTGTTGTTTGAATAGATCATTTCTTAATTCAAGAAATATTGCAGACAGTTTGGGCTCGGGCTGGATTGAATCTACTACTGACTGTAATGNCAGCTTCTTTTACTTGCTGTTGTTTGAATAGATCATTTCTTAATTCAAGAAATATTGCAGACAGTTTGGGCTCGGGCTGGATTGAATCTACTACTGACTATAATGACTTTTTTTCTTTTGCAGGATGAAAAGATGAAGTTTTTGCAACTGTTTCTTTCTTCCTTTTACTGCTGACCTGATCAACCTTTAGCTTCAGCTTTGTCAATGACTTTATCTTCCTCACTTTTGGTGCTATTCTAACTGTTTTTTCCATTTTGAATGCAGGTTAGGTGCTAAACTATGCTTTTGGAAAATATTTGTGACATATTAACTCAACATAATGACCTTGAAACCCTTCAAAAGCTAACAAAGGAAAAACAATAATGAACCTAAAGGCAAAAAACACTCGAAAAATTTCACTAAATACCAAAAATTGTATAATAAGTGAAAGGATAAACTCAAGAAAATAAGCAAACTAAAATAAAAATAACAAGCAAACATAAAAAAGGTAGAAACAAGTTCCTGATTTAACAGGTTGGATATAGTAAGTGGGCCGAGATAGCGACAGAAAATGAGTCTTTAATGAGTTTGTATAGACTATGTATCGAGTCAGTATTGACTCTGTATCAAGTACGTATGGGATCTTTGTTGAGTCTATAACAGGGCTATAAAAGAAGGAACCCAAGTTGTATGTGGGTTAGAATCTTAGTAAGACTCTCGAACTAGACTTGAAGTAGGTGTTTTGGTTAATGGCTCTGTATCGCTAAGTGCATCAGAGTGAACAAACTGCAGATGAGTGCACAAATGAATAGGGAAGCTTGAGTCGATCCTAGTTGTGTGCGGATCGCTAATAGAAGTAGAGTAAAAGGACAAAAGAGAGAAGAGCAGAGAGCATGAGAGGGAAGAAAAGTATGTAAAGTTAGAGAAGAAGATCTTGAGCAGAATCTAGAGCTTAGTGCACAGATGAAAGGTGCTTCTATTTCCCCATGCTAGATGAAGAGCACCTTGTGGTTTTCTCCCGGATGGGTTTCCATGTTATATTCTATGTATATGTGTTAATGTTGAAAGTAGCTTAGATATATGTGAGATCATTGTAGTGAATGAATGATTGTAGATTTGCTTACAAATGAATAGATGTATGGTGGCCACATTATATTACTCGTTATGATTATGCCAGATGTTTGTTGTTTATTTACTAAAGTTGCATGGAGAAAGGTTGGGCTGCAGTTTAGTTATTGGAGAACATTAAAGACAAGTAATCCACCCCCCTGGAATTCGTTGGAAGCCTTGGGATAGATCCAAGGTACTAAAAAACCCTCCCACACAAGTGAGGAAACATGGTTATGGGAGTTACCCATCAAGAGAGATATCTTGGGTGAGACATCATCTATGTCACAGGTGTTGCCAGCTGAGATCTTCTCTATTAGGCTGATATCTTGGGCTTTGTTGTGCTTAGCAGAAAGGATTGAACCTGGTTCGGTATCGTTGGGGAAAGGGGCAGAGAGATACAACAACAGTAAAAGCCAACAATCTTATTATTGATCATTGAACAATACTATCTGTCATTGGAATTGTGTACAGAGGCAACCCTTTTTCATGCTCGATGTAGGCCTAGTCATCAATCAGGTCTTCATCACATATTGAGAAAGCCATCATGTAGGAACTGTCCAAGACCTTCTTTATATTTCCATGACAATAACCTATGTCTTCTACCTTCATCTCATCATATCCAAATCATATCTTTTGTCCTCCACAAAACAAAACAAAGCACACAGAGCATCCATGGTAAACCTGGGTTCTACCGGTAAAGTAGAACCACCTAGCTGCACCTCATGTGCTTCGTGACCTTATAATCTCGACATGGGAATACACATAAATANCACACAGAGCATCCATGGTAAACCTGGGTTCTACCGGTAAAGTAGAACCACCTAGCTGCACCTCATGTGCTTCGTGACCTTATAATCTCGACATGGGAACACACATAAATATAGATATATATGTAAGGACTTATTATGACCAAACAACCTGCTACCTGAGGAATTTTACATTCTAGGTCAACTTCAAGGACTTAATACATATGAACAACCTACGTCCATGATCTTTTTCATTCACACAACCTTAAGGGCGTATTACATCCGAGCAACTTGCATACCATGCTAGGACTCCTTTTACACTCGGGAAACCCACAGGACTTGTTGCATCCGAATAACCTACGTACCACAGCAGGGGTCATATTTACATTCGGATAACCTATCTAAGGACTGATTACGTCCAAGGATAACCTACGAGATTTGCTAGGACCGATTACATCCAAGGACAACCTACAAAACAAATTACATCCAAGCATCCTGCTTCACTAGAATTTTTCCAGCGCGGACAACCTATCTCATTTCCCATGTGAGATATTATGCATATGTAATAGAAACATATTGGTACTTATTACATCCAAGAATAACATGTGAGCTTCGCGAGGACTTATTACATCCAAGGATTACCTATCTGACTAATTACGGAACCATGTGAGATATTATGCATATGTAATAGAAACATATTGGTACTTATTACATCCAAGAATAACATGTGAGCTTCGCGAGGACTTATTACATCCAAGGATTACCTACCTCACTAATTACGGAAGTCACGGGTCGTGGGTGATACTCCATTCTCTCTCGATGTTAAAAATACCTAGGAAATATGTGTAGGTTGACGTGGTGATATCGAGCTGTGAAATCTTGCAAATTGCGCGAGGGCTCTCTCAACGGCTCCAGATGGGACCTGTGTGCAAATAATTAAGAGAATAAGTTACTCCTTAATGGAGTCGGCTCGGTTAAATTAGTCTGGACTACTATAAAGGCGAAGGCATGAGATTTTCTGGCTACCAAATTTAGTTGACCTGTTATTCAATAATTAAAGGTTGCAGTTAGTGGAACGGTAGAATACTTCAAACATGGACGGACGAAAACAGCTTATGGGAGGAGGTGATAGTAGCTCTACTTCAACTGATCAGAGGAGCAGCGGCGGAAGCAGATCAAGAACAAAAAGTCCGAGGAGCAGCGACAGAAGTTTGAGTGCGGCTGCTCTTCCTTTTTCTCAATTCGAAAACGGATTGGAATATCAGAGAAGAGAAAACGCACAACTTTCAGGCGAAGCTAATGAAGAGCTTCGATTCGAAGACCGGAATCGATTGGAAGAAGAGATTAGAGAATTTGGAGAATCTGTGGTCAGGGCAGGATTTGAACTACTTCGACTGGATAGAGAGAGAGCAGAATTTGGAGATAGATTAGGTAAATTGAGAAGAGAAATTGAAGTACTGTTAGCGGAGGTTAATGGAGTAGAAGAAGCTTGATTGAATAATGGGAGAGGTTTAGAAGAAGTCCGATTGGATGATTGCAGAAGAGAAATGCAAGAATTTTTTGATGACCGGAGAAGAGAAAGCGAAGAATTTGCAGTGCAAGTTATTGAAGAGCCTGGAAGAAGAGATGGATTGGATGAAGAGCTGTAGGGAGAATCTGGACAAGAAATGAGCGAAGTTGAAGAAGCTCGATCGGATGACGGGAGAGAGATAGAAGTGGACCAAATTTCAGGCGAAGCTAATGAACAACTTCGATTGGATATAGAGATAGCAGAACTTGAATTGGAGATAGAGATGAGAGAACTTGAAGAATCTCGATTGGAGATAGAGATAACAGAACTCGGAGAATTGAGAAGAGAAATTGAAATACTGATAGAAGAAGCTCGACCTGCAGTGCAAGAATCTGATCAAGAAATGAGCGAAGTTGAAGAAGCTCGATCGGATGACAGGAGAGAGATAGAAGTGGACCAAATTTCAGGCGAAGCTAATGAACAACTTCGATTGGATATAGAGATAGCAGAACTTGAATTGGAGATAGAGATGAGAGAACTTGAAGAATCTCGATTGGAGATAGAGATAACAGAACTCGGAGAATTGAGAAGAGAAATTGAAATACTGATAGAAGAAGCTCGACCTGCAGTGCAAGAATCTGATCAAGAAATGAGCGAAGTTGAAGAAGCTCGATCGGATGACAGGAGAGAGATAGAAGTGGACCAAATTTCAGGCGAAGCTAATGAACAACTTCGATTGGATATAGAGATAGCAGAACTTGAATTGGAGATAGAGATGAGAGAACTTGAAGAATCTCGATTGGAGATAGAGATAACAGAACTCGGAGAATTGAGAAGAGAAATTGAAATACTGATAGAAGAAGCTCGACCTGCAGTGCAAGAATCTGATCAAGAAATGAGCGAAGTTGAAGAAGCTCGATCGGATGACAGGAGAGAGATAGAAGTGGACCAAATTTCAGGCGAAGCTAATGAACAACTTCGATTGGATATAGAGATAGCAGAACTTGAATTGGAGATAGAGATGAGAGAACTTGAAGAATCTCGATTGGAGAGAGAGATAACAGAACTTGGAGAATTGAGAAGAGAAATTGAAATACTGATAGAAGAAGCTCGACCTGCAGTGCAAGAATCTGATCAAGAAATGAGCGAAGTTGAAGAAGCTCGATCGGATGACGGGAGAGAGATAGAAGTGGACCAAATTTCAGGCGAAGCTAATGAACAACTTCGATTGGATATAGAGATAGCAGAACTTCAATTGGAGATAGAGATGAGAGAACTTGAAGCATCTCGATTGGAGATAGAGATAACAGAACTTGGAGAATTGAGAAGAGAAATTGAAATACTGATAGCGGAGGTTAATGGAGTAGAAGAAGCTCGATTGGATGATGGGAGAGGTTTAGATTTTGAAGAGAATAGAAGTGTGGGAGAAGTTGAAGATGTTGTAGTGCCAGCTCGCATAAGCATTTCAGAGGAGCATATCAGTGATAAAAATAGCATCACTTCAAGCTGCTCGTGTTGTCATGAAAATTTTGAAGTGGGAGAGGAGGTATGCCAACTTCATTCCACCCACATTTTCCATGAGAATTGCATTACCTTATGGTTTAGACAGAAAAACAACTGTCCAATTTGCCGAGCATATCAGTAATTAAATATGCTTCATTTTGACTGTAATAGTTTATTATATGCTAAATAGGCTAAGATGTAAGTAGCTAGATGCTAGCACTTATTATTTTTGTTAATACAATCTAATACTAGTTTTTGTTTAAAAAAAGCACATATAAACCACAGCATTTAAAAAAATCATTATATTTTTTAATTATAAAATAATATAAATAAAGTATCATGTTATCATGTTGTTACTAGTTTTTATTTTTTTTATAAATGTTGTGCTTCAAATTTTAATTTTTTTATAAATGTTCTGCTTCAATTTTTAAAAATTAAGATAAACTATGTAATGCAACTTTTATAGATATGGATTATGAAAGATGTTTTTGTTAAATTTTTAATTTATACAATTTTGATCATAATTTTTAATTTATACAATTTTGATTATAATCTTTAATTTATACAAAAAATTCTACACATTGTTGTCAATACTAAATATGCCTTGANAATTTTTAATTTATACAATTTTGATCATAATTTTTAATTTATACAATTTTGATTATAATCTTTAATTTATACAAAAAATTCTACACATTGTTGTCAATACTAAATATGCCTCGATAATATTTGTCAATGGATTTTTGTATAACTTGGATTATTAAGGACATGAAAAAGATTGATGTTTTGTTTGTTGCAGTTGACATGTTTTTGAAGATGTCACATTTTATTCCTTATATGAGATCAATGATGCAACTCATTGCACAAAGTTATTCTTCAAGAGAGTTGCATTTTTCAATGGGTTGCTAGAGGCCATGAAATAAAAAAAATACACAAGGCTTTTAAGCCAATTTGAATGGCTTTGTAGAATAAATTAGGAACAAAATTGTTGTGGTATAGTTCAATGTAAAACCCATAAACAAATGGCAAAGTCAAATTTGTAAATAGAACTTTAAGGAATCTATTGAGGTTCTTTGATGGATAGAAGTCAAATTAGTGGGATTTAATTTTTGAGTATGGAAAGCTTGCACATAATAGTTCCATGAAGAGTTTGACTTTACAATCCCTATTTCAAATTATTTTTGGACATAACTCGAGAGGAGTTAACAACTTACTGAATATGTGAAGTCTTTGTTCACATGTACAAAAACTCAAAAGAAACTATTATAACGGAATGTGATTGTTTTGGTATCTCCTCTAAGTTATGTAGGTATGTGACTTCCTTTAAAATATTGGTCAAATGGATCCATAAATACTTGGGAATACCCTTTATTACCCCTTGAAAATCCATTGGAAATGCAATTTCATCAGACTTGAAAGGTTAAGGAGCATATTTGTGTTTTCTCTACTCACACAATCTTCAATATCTCCTAACAACTTGTTGTAATCTAAGGTGTCAGTGCTCACAATGTTGAATTTCAATTCAAAACAAAGTGAATTGTTGTCTCATCAAAGGCCACTTCTACAAGTCTACACTTTGGTCAAAATTTATTGGTAATTTACTCCATTCTTTCCATCTTATCAAACTTGACATCCATATATCCAACATTGATCATTATCCACTAAATTCATTCATCTAACTTTTACATTATTGTTTATGAGAAAAATTGCAGGAAAAGTTGAAGAAGTTGAAGTTTCAGCTCGC
>LPNX010180672.1:10762-23273 GCA_001517045.1 Pseudotsuga menziesii | reverse complement strand
AGCCATATGAAAAGAAACTTAGCAAGAATAAGAGAGTTGAAATGTGAAGGAATAATGTCGGTGTTCAGATGTTGGAAAATGTAAGGTACATTTTATATTTCAACGTGTATGAGGTGTGTGTGTGTGTAAATTAAAATGAAAGAAAAGTTAAAGACAAAAAGTTTTAAAAAAATTTGATCATGGTTGACAATTAATTCTTATAATGTTAACGATACATATTTGACCTCAAATGTTTCCAACACGATTTTATTTACACCATTTGTTTTTTTTAATAATTAGCAACTCCCAAGAAATTTGGACGTGATTTATTTTTATTTTCTTTTTTAAATTTATGTGGATGCTCAATAGATTCTAGGTTGACGGATCCATGCTAGTATATATAATCATATGATCCTAATGTATTTGAATAGAATCCAAGTCCAATTTTCTAAATTTGGTTTCATAGATTTCTCTCGTATGTCGATGCATAGAACCCAAGTACAAACATACTATTGCAAATGTAGGTGATGAGTTATGTGTGTTGTGCAAGGATGGAATATATTAGGGGAGGATTTTCAACAATCCAATGGAGTCATAAACAATGGGGCCTTGCATTACTATAATGGAACCAAAACATGGACTCCACGCCCCTCAAAGCATTCCAAGGAAATAAGGGATATTTTTTTCTTTCATGAACTCGTTTTTTACCACAAATTTTACTCGATGAGTGTATCAAGTATGTTTTGATTCCTCATAAAATGTTGAACAAGATCACAATCATGTTTAGACTGCTAATGATAAGAATGTCTAACTTTATGCAAAGTTTTTATGGCACAAGATACCTCTCAAAGATTGATTTGAGTAGCATATACTATCAAATCACGATAAGAGAAGGTGAGTTGAAGATTGTGCATTCAAGTCCCAGGATGGATTATACCAATCGTTTTCTAAGCCATTTGGGTTGACCAATGTATCAATCATGTTCATGTAGTTGATGATAAAAGTGTTGCAACGATACATTGGTAAGTTTTGGTTGTCTATCTAGATGACATTTTTATTTTCAACAAAAGTGGATTTAAACATTTCGAAGTTCTAATATTGGAATCTGAGACTTTGAGTGGAAGGTAGTTCCACTTACCTGATAGAAACTTTGAGTTGAAAACTATAAGTTCCACTTACCTAATAGAAACTTTGACAGAGTCGTCTGATATGATAAGTGGATCAATGAGTAATTGATATTTCCAACACCGTTTTGGAGGGTTCTTAAGGGAATGGAGTCCATATTTTGGAGCCATTCAAGTGATGCGAAGTTCCATTGTTGAAGATACTATTGGACTGCCGTATATGTTAGTTTTTGTTCAATCTTATTAGCTTAATTAGGATATTTGACTAAGAAAATAATAAGTACAGCTAGATGCATAAGATAAGAGATACACAAGACACATATATTTTCACGAGGGAAACCATAATACTAAGATGATCAAAAGTAGTAATAAGAACTATTCAACAACTATCTATCTCTCTTCCTAGCTTTGCCTCTCTTTCTCTCTCTTGCGAACTTGAGAGTGTGATGTGTGTATAAATGAGGGAGGGTGCCTCCCTATTTATACTAATGAAGTGACTGACCAATTACATNTTCCTAGCTTTGCCTCTCTTTCTCTCTCTTGCGAACTTGAGAGTGTGATGTGTGTATAAATGAGGGAGGGTGCCTCCCTATTTATACTAATGAAGTGACTGACCAAATACATGACTGGGCTGACTCGTCTCCCTCACGTGACCGAATTATCCTAGAGAGACTCCAAATACACATTACATGATGCTACACTGGGGACTATTTCCCCGACTTACAACGGAGGTCTAGACACAATTAAGACATTCTGAAAGGAGGTAAACACATCTCCAATTGGGGTACAACAGCATGCTATGATAATATAGCTCAGAATATATTCTAAAGTTACAAATACATAAACACTCCCTCTTAACTAGGAAGGAATTCTCTCTCTTTCATAGTCATCAACACATCCGATCCTGTCTTTATCGTAGATTCATCATCACAGAGTCATAGAGTCATCATCATAGTTGTTTCCATCATCATAATTGTTTCCATCATCATATTTGTTAGGACTAGAGATAGTACGACAGAATTCATGAAGAATTCTTCCTAAGTATGTAGAAGAACATAAAGGAGAAAAGGAAGGAGCTAC
Organism: Pseudotsuga menziesii; assembly: GCA_001517045.1. Taxonomy (NCBI): domain Eukaryota; kingdom Viridiplantae; phylum Streptophyta; class Pinopsida; order Pinales; family Pinaceae; genus Pseudotsuga; species Pseudotsuga menziesii. Next base: position 21,090 of record LPNX010180672.1, on the reverse strand, counting down.
GACTGAGGAAGCAACATAAAGGAGAAGGGGAAGGATGTTGTGACAAAGGAAGTAAAAGACTNTCTTCCTAAGTATGTAGAAGAACATAAAGGAGAAAAGGAAGGAGCTACGACTGAGGAAGCAACATAAAGGAGAAGGGGAAGGATGTTGTGACAAAGGAAGTAAAATACTCGGAAGAAAAAGAGGAGAAGGCATTGGAAGAGGAAGTTGTGGCAGATAAGTAAGTCACGAGGGAAGGATAGAATGTGACACAAGATGGTATTATAGAATATCAGCAAACGAAGACGTGCAAATAGATCATGTAAATACCATAACGGGTGGAAAATGATAGTAAGGCATAATGCTAGGAAATCGACTGGTTTTAACAATCGTGGGTACGAGCTCGGATGGAGTTGTTGAAAACCACACACATGAAGGAATATTTGTAAGTTAGGAAATAGTGCCTCATGTTATGTGTTACTAGAATAGGAAATACAACATGTTGGATGGATATAGTAAGTCGGTTTAGATAGTGACAAAAAATGAGCCGGTAATTAGTCTGTATAGAGTCTGTATCGAGTCGGTATTGAGTCTATATGAATTACCTATGAGATCTGTATTGAGTCTGTATTATGGATATAAAAGAAGGAACCCAAGCTATATGTGGGTTAGAATCTTAGTAAGACTCTTGAGCTAGACTTGACGTATGAATTTTTGTTAATAGCTCTGTATCGCTAAGTGCATTAGAGTGAAGGAATTGCGGCTAAGTGCGTAGACGAGTAGGGAAGGTTGAGTCGATCGTGCAAGTGTGTGGATTGCTAGTAGAAGTAGAGTAAAAATAGAAAAGAGACAAGAGCAGAAAGAATAAGAGGGAGGAAGATTCCCAGAAACAATAAATCAGATTCAAGCTAGTTTGATAGCTGAATTTAGAGAGCCAAATTCTAAATCACAATGTATCACCAAAATCAAAGAGATTAAGCAGCTACCAACAGAATCTGTTTGGGACTTTGACCAAAGATTTAAGACATTGATTTCCAAAGCGAGCTTCCAAATGTCGGATGTACAACACAAGGAATGGTTTTTTGCTGCCTTGCTACCATATATTTCCACCATGTTGATGCAAAAAAATATTGTGTCATAGATAGAGGCTCTGGATATAGAAATAAAATTGGAAGCCTCGTTGGTTGGAGATACTGGCTTGGGAATAATGCAAATCCGGTCGCATCTTGCCAACCTTATAGTGCAGCTCTAGGACATTAATGGGGGAAATAAATTTTGAGAAGAACTATAGTGTATAAGATGCATAACAGAAGGACACCGTAAAGACAATTTGTCGGCGCTCATGAACTAAGTCGCAGCAGGTGCGCAAAAACCGTTCAACACCCAAGGAATTCCTTTGTGTAGAATATGCAAGACTAGGGGACACAAGTCCGAAGAATGTCTGTACTTATAGAGTATTGTAAGCACACCATCCAGTCTGTATTGTAAATTTTGTAGATCAACCGGTAATGATGAAAAAGATTACAGAGCATTTCATCTAATGCAAGAAAATACGATGGAGACCTACTTAATGAAAAATGATGAGTAGATGCAAGTTGAACGAGTGCAGCCTTAGTATCAGCCTACACAATATCAACAACCGCAATACCCTCAGCTGTAATACCAAAAAAAGAAATGTCCTCAACAACAACAGTAACCTCTACAAAGGGGGGGTGAAAACTTTAGAGGTGGAGGACAACAACAAGGACGAGGATTTAGTTGAGGAAGAGGCCCAATCATATGTTATAATTGTGGGAAGCCATGAAATTTTTTCTGATATTATCAAAGTCTTGTGAAAAATTGTACATATTGTAAAGCATTTGATCACACTGTCGAATAGTGTCCGCAACTTATTGCGAAATGGAATGCTAGAACTATCTTTAATTCCAACCCGGTGTAGAATCTGAATCTGAATCCTAATCAAAATATTCAGATGATCCCTGTTGAACCAAGAGAACCTCACGTTGTTTTTGTTACATGAGGAGGTGTTGTGATAGTAGAAGACCAAAATATATAGCAAGGACAACCATAGGTGATATCCACGACACAGACGAAAGCCCTAGTAGATGTCCAAAAGGATAAAGAAGTCTTTTTCGAGATGCAACTACAATTTGTTGATGCTAATCAACCGTCAACATCTGCACAAGTTAAGACTATTCCCGAACGATTTGAAGAGCTAATCAGGAATCTGCTAATTAAAAAGGTTAGTAAGATTAAATAAATTTTCAAAAGTTGTTTAGCACCAATCAATGATAAAGATGTTGTTGTAGAACTAACAACACTAATACAAGAAACCTCGAAAGACATGTGACCTGAAAAAATAGTTAATTATATCGGAAAAAACTGAAGACAGCCCGAGAATTGTGAATGACTACATAGATGGTGGCCACATTATATTACTCGTTATGATTATGCCACATGTTTGTTGTTTATTTACTAAAGTTGCATGGAGAAAGGTTGGGCTGCAGTTTAGTTATTGGAGAACATTAAAGACAAGTAATCCACCCCCTTGGACTTCGTTGGAAGCCTTGGGATAGATCCAAGGTACTAAAAAACCCTCGCACACAAGTGAGGAGACATGGTTATGGGAGTTACCCATCAAGAGAGATATCTTGGGTGAGACATCGTCTATGTCGCAGGTGTTGCCAACTGAGATCTTCTCTATTAGGCCGATATGTTGGGCTTTGTTGTGCTTAGCATAAGGGATTGAACCTAGGTCGGTATCGTTGGGGAAAGGGGCAGAGAGATACAACAACAGCAAAGCCAACAATCTTATTATTGATCATTGAACAATACTATCTGTCATTGGAATTGTGTACAGAGGCAACCCTTTTTCATGCTCGATGTAGGCCTAGTCCTCAACCAGGTCTTCATCACATATCGAGAAAGCCATCATGTAGGAACTATCCAAGACCTTCTTTATATTTCCATGACAATAACCTATGTCTTCTACCTTCATCTCATCATATCCAAATCATATCTTTTGTCCTGCACAAAACAAAACAAAGCACACAGAGCATCCATGGTAAACCTGGGTTCTACCGGTAAAGGAGAACCACCTAGCTGCACCTCACGTGCTTCGTGACCTTATAATCTCGACATGGGAACACACACAAATATAGATATATATGTAAGGACTTATTATGACCAAACAACCTGCTACCTGAGGAATTTTACGTTCTAGGTCAACCTCAAGGACTTATTACATATGAACAACCTACGTCTACGATCTTTTTCATTCACACAACCTTAGGGGCGTATTACATCCGAGCAACTTGCATACCATGCTAGGACTCCTTTTACACTCGGGAAACCCACAAGACTTGTTGCATCCGAATAACCTACGTACCACAGCAGGGGTCATATTTACATTCGGATAACCTATCTAAGGACTGATTACATCCAAGGATAACCTACGAGATTTGCTAGGACTGATTACATCCAAGGACAACCTACAAAACAGATTACGTCCAAGCATCCTACTTCACTAGAATTTTTCCAGCGCAGACAACCTATCTCATTTCCCATGTGAGATATTATGCATATGTAATAGAAACATATCGGTACTGATTACATCCAAGGATAACATGTGAGCTTCACCAGGACTTATTACATCCAAGGATTACCTACCTGACTAATTACGGAAAACACAGGTCGTGGGTGATACTCCATTCTCTCTCGATGTTAAAAATACCCAGGAAATATGTGTAGGTTGACGTGGTGATATCGAGCTGTGAAATATTGCAAATTGCGCGAGAGCTCTCTCAACGGCTCGAGATGGGACCTGTGTGCAAATAATTAAGAGAATAAATTACTCCTTAATGAATAGGCATCAGAACACAAATCACCATAATGATGTTATTGACCTACGTCCATTTCTTGTTTTGTCGGGAAGGTGATTCAACCATCTCTTTTTCTCTATTAGACTCTTCCTTCTTCTCGACCTTTTAAAATAAGCATTCATGAGGATTTCTAAACTTATAACATCACTCCATTATAAGAAGATATATATGTACATGAAAAAGGGGTTTTCGATAGATCTCTAGTGGTTTTGAATTTTTCTTTCCTCTACATTTTGGCCTCTATGTGTCTTCACCATGCATGGCTATGTTTTTTCGCAAACAATATGCACCTAAAGTGTCTTATATCGTTTATATCATATATTGTGAGGATAGCTGCTATATTATGGACGACTTCCCTGGGATGTAGTAGGTGCCATGCATTTATTGCTTCCTCATTGGTGGGTAAAGAAAAGAAACACCAAACCATCCAAATTTAAACAAAAAATGCAATTTAAAAAAATCAAATACCTTCCCTCTCACTCGACACCGATCCAAATTTAAACATGAAACATACTGTTTTACCATTCAAATGCCTATTACCCATCCAAATTTAAACATGAAACATATTGTTTATCATTGAAATACCTATTAAAAAAACCAACACGGCGAGGTGAGAATGGAGTCGACTCGGTTAAATTAGTCTGGACTACTATAAAGGCGAAGGCATGCGCTTTTCTGGCTACCAAATTTAGTTGACCTGTTATTCAATAATTAAAGGTTGCGGTTAGTGAAACGGTAGAATACTTCAGACATGGACGGACGAAAACAGCTTATGGGAGGAGGTGATAGTAGCTCTACTTCAACTGATCAGAGGAGCAGCAGCGGCGGCAGCAGATCAAGAACAAGAAGTCCGAGGAGCAGCGACAGAAGTTTGAGTGCGGCTGCTCTTCCTTTTTCTCAATTCGAAAACGGATTGGAAGATCAGAGAAGAGAAAACGCACAATTTGGAGATAGATTAGGTAAATTGAGAAGAGAAATTGAAGTACTGTTAGCGGAGGTTAATGGAGTAGAAGAAGTACTGTTAGCGGAGGTTAATGGAGTAGAAGAAGCTCGATTGACTAATGGGAGAGGTTTAGAAGAAGTCCGATTGGATGATTGCAGAAGAGAAATGCAAGAATTTTTTGATGACCGGAGAAGAGAAAGCGAAGAATTTGCAGTGCAAGTTATTCAAGAGCCTGGAAGAAGAGATGGATTGGACGAAGAGCTGCAGAGAGAATCTGAATAAGAAATGAGCGAAGTTGAAGAAGCTCGATCGGATGACGGGAGAGATAGAAGTGCACCAAATTTCAGGCGAAGCTAATGAACAACTTCGATTGGATATAGAGATAGCAGAACTTGAATTGGAGATAGAGATGAGAGAACTTGAAGAATCTCGATTGGAGATAGAGATAACAGAACTTGGAGAATTGAGAAGAGAAATTGAAATACTGATAGAAGAAGCTCGACCTGCAGTGCAAGAATCTGATCAAGAAATGAGCGAAGTTGAAGAAGCTCGATCGGATGACGGGAGAGAGATAGAAGTGGACCAAATTTCAGGCGAAGCTAATGAAGAACTTCGATTGGATATAGAGATAGCAGAACTTGAATTGGAGATAGAGATGAGAGAACTTGAAGCATCTCGATTGGAGATAGAGATAACAGAACTTGGAGAATTGAGAAGAGAAATTGAAATACTGATAGCGGAGGTTAATGGGGTAGAAGAAGCTCGATTGAATGATGGGAGAGGTTTAGATTTTGAAGAGAATAGAAGTCTGGGAGAAGTTGAAAAAGTTGTAGTGCCAGCTCGCATAAGCATTTCAGAGGAGCATATCAGTGATAAAAATAGCATCACTTCAAGCTGCTCGTGTTGTCATGAAAATTTTGAAGTGGGAGAGGAGGTATGCCAACTTCATTGCACCCACATTTTCCATGAGAATTGCATTGCCTTATGGTTTAGACAGAAAAACAACTGTCCAATTTGCCGAGCATATCAGTACTTAAATATGCTTCATTTTGACTGTAATAGTTTATTATATGCTAAATAGGCTAAGATGTAAGTAGCTAGATGCTAGCACTTATTATTATACCTGCCTCATAATCCATTGCAAGTCAAACTCTTTTGACTTTTGTATTAGTTGGTGTCTTTTGAGGCAGTTATAAAGAATTAAAATCTGATTTGCAAAGTATGACTTAGGGATTTGTAAATTTTTTTTTTTTATTTTGTTAAAAAACAATTTTTGTAAATAGCTGATTGGTGGATAGAAGATGATGTAAACTTTGGAATTTGGTATCTGGATTCGAGTTGACATGTGGCAAAATGACATCATAGTAATAAAATTAAAAAAATAAAAATTATATCCCATTGCCATGTGTTATAGCAAGTGGTAGTTGGAATTTGACGGTCTGTAGAACGTTTTTTGTCTGTTAGAACGTATTTGACAGCCAATCAGAAAATTAAAACGTCAACAATACTCTTCTACGCATCCATTGAATCGATTCCCGTTGTTCTACTTCTAACTGCAGTCCAGGTAAATTGGAACATTTATTTTTCAGATGATGCCTAGTTTTGAATGTTTCTTCTTCGATCTATGAGCTAAACTCTGTTTATTTCCAGCAAATTTGAGTGGGAAGGAGTCTTTATGTGACTGTTAAGCAAGTTATGTATAATATTTGATTATTTAGGCATATTACCGTTTTTGTGAGTAATAGGAACATTGGAAGTTCTGTCTACAATATTTGAGTTAAACTATGAGTCTAGAAGCTTTGTAAAAGAGAACCCTTTTACCATTTGTATCTTCGACCGAGCTGGAAATTATGTTTTCTTCATCTTTTCGGTCGAGTTGGATATTATGTTTTCTTCATCTTTCCTTGGGAATCATTTTCCAACAGTGCAATTATTTTCTGCGTACAACCTCTGTATCCCCCTGCCATCATATTGTTCAACAACGCCAAGGAAAAACTCCCCCTGCCATCATATTGTTCAACAACGCCAAGGAAAAACTGGAAATTAACTAAAAAATTAATGAAAGCTGATTTTTCTCCACATCTTGAAAATCTGCTGGAAAATCCTATTCTTCAGGCAATTAATATAAATATATCAAGTCCTTTTTTCCACCAGATTATTCCGACTTGGATTCTTCTCTACTGAAAACCTCTTTCCTTCTCTTCTGGTTCAATCTACTTTTTCCATTTGGAAGATATATTAGTAACATTCTCAAGTTCCGTCTCTTAGCGGCGATTTTGGCTCTTTACTTTGAATGCGGAAATGGCTCCTTGTGTCTCTCGGCCACAGTCCCCAGTGCTGAGTCTCAGCAAGAATGTCTGGCCTGTGTTGTCTCTTCCTGCGTGCCGTTTAACTTTTCTAACAACTTTCTGAGGCACCAATTTTGTCTTGCAGTTCTATCTCACGTGCATGTCACAGTCCCCGACCCTTCATTCTTTATACGCTTTCAAATTCTCCCAATTCAAGTCATATTGCAGTGCTGCAGCCTCATCTCTTATCCGCCATGGCTGACTCGACTCCAACCTTCAGACCCCCATCTGACTTTTAACTTCGGATATGGTATGACCGTGATTAGATCACATGATCAAATGATCTATATGCCACTTACTGTTTATTAGGGTTTCCTTTCTCGCCCCCTTTTCTTAGAACCAGAGTTTGGAGCTTCGGCGATCTTTCGGCTCTGGATGTTGCTGCAGCAGCATAGAAGCAGTATTATTATTAGTAATATGAAGAAAGGAATTGCAACCCCAACATTGTATAAAATTTTGCATATTTTACTTTAAACTTCATAAAACATTAAAAGAATGTTTTTGATCTTATGTTTCTTTTTCATAAACCATTATAAAAGTGTTTTTATCTCATGTTTCTTTTACACTTTACACTTCGGAGTGTGTTAGTCTTACAAACATGAAGAGAAATATAAAATTTATCACTTTTCAAATGTTAATTTTTTTTAAAATTAAACCATATACCTATTCACATCCTTACTCAAGCAAATATACTTTATTTTCTATCCATTCTCATTCTTACTCGGGCAATTCCCTCATTTTCCTTCTTCAAAGTATGAAAAATGACTTGATTTCAAGTTAAAACTTTTATTCTTTCAAAAAGGTAGGCTATCCAACATGGTAGTTGAGTATGTCCCATGTACCTTGGGCATGCCCACCATTTTCCCATCTTTCTGTTATGAACATTATGTGATGCAACCGATGAACCTCCTCTTCTTTTTTAGGGTTGTGCTTTTCTCTATAATTTCCAAGGGACCACTCATTTGCGTCTAATCCTTCGCTATCTCTGTCTGCGTTCCCATGTGCACAAGTTTTTCTTTTCCATCTTATAAGTCACTCCATGGTCGTTGCATTGTTGCTAAGGAAATTAGTCAAAAAATAGACCAATCAAACACGTATTATACTCTAATCCCTATCATGATTTAATCAAGGTGCTTGTCGTATTTTATTTTAATGAAGTTTGCGAGAGGGAAGTTTTAAATGTTTTTGCTTTGGACACGGCATTTAAAATTTTTAGGATTTTGTTCGCAAGGAATATAGTACGTTAGATCCTTATCGAATCTCGAGTTTAGTATTATATCATATTACGAATTAAGATTTTGTTTTGTTTTTAACCTGAGTTAAGTATAAAATTCATATTATAAAATAAGTTAGGAGTAAATGTATAAAATTCGAACTAAGATTTTATTAGTTTATATATATATATATTTTGTTGTTGTTGTTGTTGTTTTGTTCAAAAATTTGTTTGAAAGTGTATAATCTGTGTATCATAAAAGTGTTTGAAGGTGTTTCATTTATTTATGTATTTAAAAAATTTAATTTGAACATTTCTAAATTTGGATTTTACTTAAAATAATTAATTTATTTTTACGAAAACTTATGGGAAAATCTATAGAATAAATAGACTACTTCTTTTACATTTTTTGGGAAAACTTGCTTAAAAATTTAACTTATTAACATTTTAATTAATTGGTAATTCATGAACTTTAGAAGTTACATATTACAAATTAATTTTATAAATATTTACAAGTCTTAGTGTCTATATTGGTTTTTTAATTATTTTTTAATCATTTCATAGTGAAATTGAATCCATGATGGAATTTCTTAGAGGATAAATGGGTTAATTTAAAAGCCTTGGTTCTCTCCTAAAGCTTTGTCCTGGAACAGTAGGTGATTAAAAGCAAAGGTTTGATTTTCCAAAAGGCGTTAGGTGAAACATACCTAAAACACTTATGCTTTTACTTTCGTCCCAGCGACACAATCGACCTGGGGAACTCGGACTCCTGGTTTGAAGAGGAAGGGTTTTGTCTGGCTCCTATACCCTGAAACTTGGCTTGAGGAATCGATGAAGGTACCACCCTGGTAGAGAACACTCTGGTTGCTGGGTCGGGTTTCTAGGCCCTCGAAGCCGAGAGCCGAAAGGAAATCGATAGTGTCTAAACTTCACGGGGGACGAATTCTGGAAATCCTACCCTCTGGTCAAAACAACAAGTCTGCCATGGGTAGATGGAGACTCCTAAAAGCAAAGGGTAAAGTGGTTTCTAGACCATTGTTGTGCCTCTGTTCCCTTTTTCTTTTTTTTTTCTTTTTTCAGTTCCCTGCGATGCTACTCTTAACTTACCTAGGGATTTATCTTCTGCTTATGAGTTNCATTGTTGTGCCTCTGTTCCCTTTTTCTTTTTTTTTTCTTTTTTCAGTTCCCTGCGATGCTACTCTTAACTTACCTAGGGATTTATCTTCTGCTTATGATTTATGTATTCTTTTTCCTTTAGGCTTCTGATGCATAAGATGGGCACAAACTACAGAGGGCCTCCCCCTTCCCTATCCGAGACGCCAACTGTTGATACAAGGGTTTAAGCCGAAGGTAAGGTTGAGGGTCTAACCATAATCTGAAACGGTTCTGCTCGCGTTTTACATACCTAGGCTGGTGAACTAAACTATGTCCCATTTTTTTTTTACTTTTGCATTCAGGAACTGCGGGGAAATTAAAAGCAGGGTATCCAGCCGCTGACCCTAGCCCAGGAGAGCAGTGCTTCCGTGTTACCACCGCCCATTGAAGGAAAACTCCTGGTGGTGTTTGAAAATTTCCATGAAAAGGGAAGGCGAAGGTACCCCAGACGAAGCCCGACCCGCCAATCTATTCTACCAAGGAGGTAAGGTAAGAACTTGGTCACTACTCATAGAGGATTCAAAAAAAAATTATGGATATCATCTATTCACTGCTAGCTTACCTGACCACAGTTTTGTTGATGTGTTTCATGGCTTGGCGCTCTTCCCTGCTCAACGCACCTGGGGATGAAATTCTACATGCAATTCCATTCAAACTCGGCGGTCACAGGTAAGCAGGGAGGTTAGGGTTCTGGAGGGGACCTCTCCGAATCGACCTTCCAACTAAAAATCTGGATTTCCATTTTGAGGAACTACCATCTAGATGTAGATAGGGTTTTAGCACTTACGTGGAACTGGACATTTCTTTCG